>JAUTDX010000540.1:0-107466 GCA_030844895.1 Ambrosia x helenae | reverse complement strand
GTTAGGAGGTGTGGTCTGATCAGGGTCGTCCCCAAAAATCTTGGAAACGTTTTAGGCATGGGACGAGTAAAGAGACAGGCCCTATAATATAAAACTCAATCATCATACAGTATGCCGTTGTATGATAAGCTTGAGCAGTATGCCGTGTTTTATTTGGGTTGAAAATCTTATTTAGGTTTAAATGTTTAAGCTAATTGGGTTTTATATTATTTATTATTTAATCTTAAAATTTTTCAAAAAAAATGTATCTATATTTTATGGATCAAACCCATAAATCTATACTACATTACAAAGGAAGGGGCATGGACAAATATCTTCAAATTGTCTAAAATTAAGATGGCATACCAAAGGGTTTCTTTACAATTTCCTAAATTTTACCACTTTTCTTCACTAAATGTCCCTAGAAGATACTCAACTTTTATATGAAAATAGAATTACCCAAACTAAATAAACACACGGGATAACAATATTTTTTTAACAAATTTCATTAATGGCGATGAAAGATAAACTTATGTTACCATAATGAATAATAACTTGTATGAGTTTTAAAACTTTGCTATAATAATACTATATATATATATATGCGTCTACCCAACGGTAAAGTGGATGGGGATGGTTTAGCTCACTGGCTACATTGGACAATTTTTTAGCTGTTGGGTCAGGTTGGGCAAGTCTATTACAAATTTAGAAATCACAACTTTTAATTTCTAAATGGACAATGACCTTCATATGATAGTGTATACAATACCATATTATTACTACATGCTTTGGTCATGTAAATGAACTTTATCATTTGATAAGGTGTCTTCAATGGCATGGTTATATAGATATGCAATGACCGGACAACTTATACAAGAGTGATGTTTATGTTCATATTGGTCTGTTACAGTAACATACCTTTGGTTTATTAAGATTTGTTCAATAATGAGTACATGGTTTTGTGGTGAACTGCAATCAGTTGTAACTGACGGTGCACATTTCTTTTCCTTTCATTCTATGAATGCTTGTTAAAACATAGTGTGCACATTTCTATTCTTTTTGCGTAACTTGCGGCAAAAAACCTAAATATCATAATGTTGTATTGCTACTCATTTATAGATCCCGCTGCAACGCGCGAATAAACCCACTAGTATAAATAAAGAATTAGTGAACTAGCAATAAAACTTATCCAAAATCGTTTAAAGAACAAATACGAACTTGGAAAATAATTGAATGAATGTAAATGGTCTCACTTGAGAAATTGCTTCATGGCAGAGTAAAAAGAAAACACACTGAAATATTGGATTTCATCTTTTAGGAGGATTTTAATTAGATTTTAATAATCTATACTGGATTCTGACATCTAATTTGGGTTAGTCACTAACCCAGTTAGTATTTTAGCTGGCGTGACACCCCCAATCTGACGTGGCACCCCAATCTAACTGGGTTAGCGACTTAACCCAGAGTGGGTGCCAGAATTCAATAAGTTAATTATACAGATTACATATGGCCAATTTTTTAGTTTGGGGTGCCAACTAGGGATGAGCGTATTGCATCGAATACCGAACCGATACCGATCCCGTACCGAGCCGAGGGTGTTCGGTATCGGTACTCACATTTAGAGGTTTTCGGTTTCGGTATTTTCGGTTTTGGTATTTTCGGGTATCGATACAGGATCGGTATAGTATCAGTAAGATAAAATACCGATACCATACTGGTATCGTACTGTACCGTATGTTTTCGGTATCGGTATTGGGTTTTGGGAGTTTTCGAGATGAGTACAAGTATGGTAGCATGTTGAGGTCTGCAATGATGTAGCATGTTGAGATGAAGAATCCAAATTTTGGACTTCTTTAAGATTGGAGATGCTCTTGCACAATTTGCACCAAATGTTAGCTATATAAGTCTATAATAGGGATGAGCAAATAGTACCGGGTACTGGTACCGAATTCCCGGTACCGAATCAATTTCGGTACTACTACCGGTACCCACATTTTTAGTTTTTCAGTACCGGTACCGGTTCGGTACGGTACCGGTACCGGTATTTACCGGTTTTTACATGCAAATACCGGTACCGTACCGGTTGTTTTCGGTACCGTACCGGTTGTTTTCTGGTACCGGTACCGGTATCCATTTTTAGGAATTTTCGGTACCGGTACTGGTTCGGTACCGGACCGGTACCGGTTCGGTACCGGACCGGTACCATGCTCATCCCTAGTCTATAACGGTCTCATGAGTTGGATCTTGTTTATCTATCAGGTTGAACCGTACATAAGCCAATTTTAATTTTATAGTTTACTTTTAACTCGTTAAACTTATATTTTTTTTTTTCACGCAAACAGTATTTATTTATATATTAGTAAAATCATTAAATTCCAACCGCTTTCAACTAAGATTTGACATGGTGGGGATTGGATGTGGTGAACAAATACATTTTCAAACATCAACGTATGCACCAACTGATGCATGATAATTGACCCCACGTCCTGCATTATTAAAGATTGCTAGAAACAGTCAAATGCATTTGTTTGGTTAGCCAACAGGAACGGATCTAGAGAAGGAGCAGGGGTAACGTTCGTTACCCCTCAACTTTTTTTGGCGTAGTGTATTTTTTAGTGTATTTTTAATATTTTTTTACGTGTTTTGTATTACGTTACACCCGTGAAAATTATATAACGTTACCCCTGAAATCTTGGTCTAGATCCGCCACTATTAGCCAATATAACATTTTCGATCTATTTATTTTTATAATTGATTAAATTGTTTGTATATTGAGTTATAAAATCTCTTACTTTATCAAAAAAAAAAAAATCATCTCTGATTAGAAATCCTCTAATTAGCAAAGTTTTTATGCATTACATTGAGAGTATTTTTAAAAAAAAAAAAAACAAAACTCATTGTGGTTTCTTATTAGTCCATATACTTTAATGGTCCTACAAGTCCACCACTCATTTTCTTATTATTATTTTTTTTTTCATTTTGATTTTTTGTACTTTTTACCCTGTAGTTATCATATTTACAATTTTACCCCAAGACTTTTAAATTTCCAACTTTGATCCCCTATATTTTTTTTATATTTTACAAATTTTTCGTTTTACGTTTCGATCTAATTTTACAAGCTAACATGTCGCAACGTGCAACTGTATATCAACGTCTTTACACCCATTTTTCCCATTTGATGGCTCCATCGCAACTCGTGCGTTCAGAACTATGTAGCTATTTTTTCTAGGTTTTACGTGTCCGTCTAATTTGTGTATTAAGACATCAAGAAATGAATCCAATGATGGTTTTAAAGAGCGTGACTCTTTAAATCACGCTCTTTCAGTTTAAAGGTGCTAAGCTAATAAAGAATTGTTTGGTCCTAAGCTAAAAACGTTACAAATTCCAAGAGATGCCGAATATGCTCTAAAATTTTAGTTGTTGATCGAGAAGAGACTTACTTGAAAAAATAATAAACGCATGTAAGAGTGGTCACCAGCTAGACAAATCATCTAGAAAGCACAACCACTTCAATTGTTAAAATGGACAAACTTCTTTTCCTATAACCAAAGCAACTTGTTAATTGCTTTTAGTATAATAATTAACTTCATATTAAAGATTGAATTTTCCAGTTCCACCCGAAGTATATGGCAATACAATAATTGCTATATTCTACACCACAAGCTTTTGTCACATTTTGAAATGAAAAAAAAAAGTATTATGGTAAAGCAAACTTCGATATCTTTCGTAATTATTAAAAAAAAAACAAATATTATTTTACCAAAGAACACTAGAAAAAAAAAATTCCTTAAGTTTTAATGTTCGATTATCATCATAAAGCTCTCTATAATTTGGTTTGAAGTTATAAATATTGTAGACCTCGGTAACTTTACAAAAAACGTTATAAATAGTAAATAAATTATTTAACTACTTTATTTAACTAATTAAGTTTTGCCTGTTTTAAGAAATTTTACAAGAATATAAAAAACTTAAGGATTTGTCGAATTAAACTAGGGAATAATGTTGCTTATTATAAGTATTTATTTTTCGTCCATTATTAGAGTTAATCTACAAGAATGATCCTGTGGTAATTTTAAATGAAACAGGATTTGGTGGAGTCAATTAAATTACAAACAAATGAGCATTTGGGTCTATAACATTACCAAAGTATGTAAAATGACGTCTCTTTTATGAGGTCGAAAAATCCAGTATTGTGGTGAACAATGGTGTAGAATTATTAGTAAATTAAATTGTTAGAATTATTGAGATTACTAATGATGTAAGTTGTTTGTGCTTTAACACCAACTAGGCGATAAACTTCAAAATTGTGTTTTTAATTGATGTAGAATGAATGACTAATAGTTTTCAAGAATATGAAATATAACAATAAATCCCGGATTATTTGTACTAATAATAAATTAAGGATTTTTTTTTTCTCATTTAAAGACTAGGGTTGGGTTCAAATACATAGTCTTATAAAGTTTGAAAGTCATAGAAATGATATGAAATAAACTCTGATTGAATCGTTTTAGCATTACTAAAACTGTTTCGTCAAACTCTACGATCTTAGATTTTAGGTTTGCACTTCTGAATTTTTAGCTTTTAGATTTTAGAATTTTTGCTTCAGATCATTATGTCTTTTTATTTGACAATGTGTTTTTTTTTCCATCATTGTGTCTTCTCTATGGTTCATTGTATCTTTTTTTCTTCGGAATTGTGTTATATTTTACGATCTATCATGTCTTTATGTCCTTTTTAGATTTAGGAGACATTGTGTATAGAATAACTCAAAATATAAAGAAATGGGAAATGTCAATAGTACCCTTGTTGCAAAGAATAGTAGTAGGTAATTAGGTATAGCCACCTTTGACTTTGTAAAAGCACACCACATCCAAGTGGGACAGATACGCGTTTGAATGTTTAATCTAAACACTACTATATTATATGACAAAAAGATCAACCAAACCTCCTGCTATCATCATATCATTCTATCTCCATATTCCAAATTAATCTCTTACATTCCCAAACAAACCTCTTCCACAACACCACCACACAAACAAGATGTGTCCTATGAGATTCTTGTTAGTTTTTTTCTCGGCTGTTTTAGCCGGTTACATGGCCTGGAACTCGGTTCGAGCCTCATCAGAAACAAACGACAATGTTTTCGACGAGGATTCATCGGTTAACAAACAAGAATCTAGCATCATCAAGGTAATGAATGGTCCATGGTTCTACAACTTTACTGTTTTTGTATTCTCATATGATCAAATTTTAATTTTGTTTATATTAATTAAAAATTAATGTGATTTTAGATGGCACAAAGTGGATTCTGGGGATTTGTTGACATGGCTAGTGGAAAGTATTTGTGGAGGAACCTGAACCAGATTAAGCAAGATGCAAAAGTGAAGAGTTCTTAATATCATTGATCATTGGGTTTGAACTTAAAGTCAAACACTAACACCATCCAGTTTTCATGTAATTGTGTGCAGAAAGTCAAACCAATTTGTGTTTGGTTTTTCTTGTTTCTTTGTATCATCAATGTATAGAATCTTCGAGTTCATCATATATGTGTGAAAGATAATTGTTATATGACTATATTTGTATCGAACATGACATCGAATTTGACCTTGAGTCTGCATTTAATTATACCTATGGTCGTCGTGTTTTGCCTATCTCATTGATTAGAAGGGTATTTGTGGGTTATGTTAGTTTCCTGATAACAAGTTCTCACGGTTAGAAAGAAAAAGCTAATAGTGATAAAAATGTTGAAACCAATTTAACTGCCCAAACCAAATTATGTTGGCCGGTTTGCGATCCTAAGGATTCAGTTCACGGTTTGGTTTTCGTAGCGGTCCAGTTTGAAACTTGAATTTGGTTGTGTAAAACCAAGGATGACAATCTCAAAACTGCCAGGACCGGAACATTAACTTGCGAAAATTTATTTAGAAATAATGGTTTAGGCCTTAGGGGATCCAAGAGTTCTATTAGGTGGTTGAGTGGAATGAAAGGGAAAGTAGGTAGTTATGCAGTCTAGAATTGCAGACTTCAGGGGCTTATGACAAGGGGCAGGCAACATGGCAAACCTTTCCAAAAGATGGCAGAAGCCTGCAAATTAGAATCGCGGACTTCTTCAAGTATGCAAATTGGGAATTCGGACATCTTCAATCTGCAAATTCATATACATGGCAAGATATAATGCGTACTTGTGACATAGTCACGAGTCATACTTGATTATTGATTATGACATCGGTCAATTCTGCTTAAACAACATTTATGCCCCAATCATATTTTATAATGGCATGAGTCATGCCGCATGACTATTGCCACTCTCTACTCTTTTTGGTCAGCAGAAAATACATGGAATTTAACAATTACATTACGACACTTACTAATTTGTATTTTGACCATTTGCTTATAAATAAATCAGTTTAAACTACAGTTATCCATGTCATATTCACAGAGAAATTTTTATAAAAAAAAAAAATAGATACGGAAAAAAAAAATACAAGATGTGCAGTATCTATGATGTAGGTTCAGTTTAGAACTTTAGATCAGCCTGAAGCTTGACAGACATATAGAGAAGAGTAAGAAGGGCACCTTGAGGAAGTGGAGCAAACCTTGCAAGATTTGACCCGACCCACATGGATACAACCACAAGTGCAACAACATTACTGCTTGTTTTTCCACATACCCAACTTGCAAAAGAGAGGCATAAAGTAAGCACAACTCCACTCCTACCCCCCAACACCCATGCAACCACATAACCCGCCTTATACCCTCGGTCCAACTCCGGGTCAAGCAAAGCCATCACACTGCTAAAAGTTAAAGACAGTTTTGCCCCTATAGTTTTCAGTAAGAATATGGAGAGAAATGCAGATCTTATAACTTCAATAAAAGATCCTCTTTCATTCATCACGCCATCGGTCTCATCAATTTCATCATCCATGTCATCATCAAAATCGCGCCATTCGGGGTATTTTTGGCTCCCCATTTTCTGCCTCAAATCAGACCACCTGTGCGTTTTTATTTCATTTTCAAAGGCGATGTCATATGTCCGCCATGGCGGGCCGCCGTATGGTTGAAATTCTAATGATCTGTCATACTGGTTTCTCGTTGTGGTATTAGACAAAACCTGCCAGATATTACCATAAAAGTATGTAATTATATCTCACATGAACTTAACTAAAAATACTTAAGCTGAAAAGGAACCGTCACACGGATCATCCAGGTTTCTAAGAACTTTTCAGACTGGTGCTGAGTCGGTGAACCTATGCTTAGCACAAAACAATGAAATCTGGGAAGGCATCCCGATTTGAAGCATTACCAAAAGTAAGTAGTCTTCTTCACTTTTACATGTTAAATTATAAACCCAAACCAACAACTGATTGTTACGACTCGGCACTTTAAGGTTAATTAGTTATAGCATAAATCACAAAATAGAGTATGAATCATTTGATTAGTTTCAAGGTATTTCATATAGAGTATGCATCATCAACCACATAAGATTTTGGTAGGTTGATTAAATGATAATTCTAGTGAGGATTATAGTTTGTTTCCTTACCAAGTCACAGCAAATACATATATTAAACATATTGAAACCCAAAAGAAGAAAAAAAATTCTAACCTCGTATGCAAGACGGATGCCTTTAAACACCTCGCTAGCTTGTGAATCCTTGTTAACATCTGGATGGTACTGACATGGGTAAACTATATTTAATAATACTTATCATTGTGTTTGTGTTGTCTTTTTTTAATATTGATTGGCGATATCTTATAAAATAAAAGCACAAGGCAGGAATATAAAGAGGCACACAAAGAAAAATATCCATGTCAATATGGATCATAGTTAAGAGTACTAATAAAGAACTAAAGAAGAAAATGATGCATTTTTTCTAGAAGTCTAGAACAAATGGTAACAGAACTAGTGTTCTTAATTCTGATTGTTTAACATGTATATTATCAAGATTCCAGAAATTTCTGAAGCTTGGAAGTTGGAACAACCTATCCCTTCATTAATGTTGAAATATGTTTAAGTTTTCATTGCTCCAAAAGGGTAATGTGTGTGTGCTCGTTTACAGTTGTTAGAGCCGGCTGCCTTCACACTGCTAATATATCAAGCATGACATCAAAGGAAGCATATTCTAAACATAATGTTCTCATTGTTCATTCCTCTGTGTTTTTTTAGGTAACAGGTTAAGAATACTATCACTTTCTATATAATTTCTTATAACAAAAATATAATCAGTCATTTTTGTACTTTGGTATGAACCAGGATACTTGCGTACGTATCATTAAGATACTTATTACTCATCAGATGAACTCAAATACAGAAAATGGAAAATGAATCAATAAACTGTCAAAAGAATGGGTCAATACATGTTTGGCATTATTTTCAAAAGTTTTAATATTGGCAAGACCCTATAAATTAATTTTTCTAATAGCAGTTGTAAGAAGTCATTATTAATAACGAAATCTTGACTAAACTACTAGAAAGTAATTCGGGAACATGAGTTATAGACTCGCATCAATGTTCTTTCTTGCAAGGGTAATCGTCTATATCCAATAGAAAAAAATGTCAAAGAAAGATCAATCACAATGATTATAGCATAAGCAAGATTGTCTTTTAATTACACAGATATTCTTATTTATATTACCTTTCCTAATACACGATCAAAATTTATTGTATCCATTTATGTAGCCTTGCAGAATTATGATACTGACGTCAATAATGTAGAGACTAAGGTAAACACGGTCTACATATTTAATATAGTATCACACAAGCACTAGTTTTTTCAGGTCATAACGTTTAAGGCAAACAATTATGAACAATGTTTCTTCGCTTTTGCTCCCATTTGTAAGATAATAAGATGGCCACGTATGAAAATCTACCCCCCCCCCCCCCTTATTTGCAATTGTTAAAAGATGTCAAAAACGATGGTCTCCACACTTTCAAATTTCAATGGTGTCCAACTTCACTTCCCTTTGTGTACTATTTGTAACTAACGTAATATTCTACGACTTCATTGCTTGTTTTCGTTTCCTTATGATCAATTGGCCAATTATCTACATCTTTCAAGCAATAAATTAACAGCTATAATTACATTAAGCCTTCAAGCAATCAAGCCACTGTAGTTAAGCTAATAAGATAACGTGACCTACCTGGTATGCAATCATTTCTTTTTCCCATCTGCTTAACAAGGGTACGAATACACCGCATAATCCTAGCTAGCTAGAAAGCAGTTACTCAGCCATCTAGATATCTAATATAATTAATTTAACTACAGCTTATCATTTGCAGAGTGACAGGGAAAGTGAGCGGACATTTCAAACACCGAAAGATATGCTTGAGAGTGTGTGTAATTGATTTCGGTGGCAGTTGCGATAATCATCTACCATTGATTGAATTTTCTTATAATAACAGTTACCACGCTAGTATTTAAGCGGTGCCATTTGAAACATAAATTATACAAGAAACAACCGACAATATAGTACAGATCGAACAACGATTAAAAGCAGCTCAAGATCAACAGAAAAGCTACGCTGATAGGCAAAGACTGTTATTACAAACATACTCAAACACTTTATCAAAACCTATTTCACGTTTTTCGTTTAATTACAATATATTGCAACCCTAGCAACATAAATTGAAATTAGGCAGACTGTTATTACAAACTATAAATTATAATTATTATTATTATTATTACTATTATTATTATTATATACCTTTCGAGCGAGTAGACGATAGGCTCTCTTGATGTCTGCGGTTGAAGCGTCAGCTGAAACACCGAGAACAGCGTAGTGGTTGTTGGAGACGGCGGCGCGTGTGACGGAGATACGGTGGCGCGTGGGGGAAGGGGCGATTAGGAAAAAGATGTTGGGATTGGAGATAAGACGGATGCCGGTACCATCGACGGACGTCGGCACCGGAAACAGACGAGGCTGCATGGATCAATTGGTTGAGGTTTGAGCATCCGTCACTGCAAAGCTGTTAAAAATCTATATGTTTTTGGGGCTTGATTTGGATACGGTTATTCCGACGTCACCTGTAAAATTACTTTCTTTACCAAAAGTTAGTTAAGTTTCATCGTGACTTCAGGTAGGTGGGTGGGTGGAGGTCGGGTTTTCGCGTATCTGGAAGAGCCAAGGGGTTGGCGGTAGTCGAAGTTGGCCAAAGCATATGATGTCATGGTGGTTGTCACGTTGTTCCTTACCGTTTAAAAAAAAAGTCTCATCATGACGAAATATCATGCGTAGGTGACAGGTGAAGAGCGAATATAAATGACACTTGTTCGACTCGGATGGGAGATGAGGTTTTACAGATTATTCCACGGTTATTTGGGAGAGCCAAAAGGCTAGTGGCGGTTGACGGCCTTGACCATAGCGCCAGATGTCACGGTTGCCACGTAGTTTCTTAGCGTTAAAAAAAACATAAAAAAATAAAGAATTAAAAAATAACATTTTCCTTGGACAAAATAAAAACCAATTTAAATAAATAGAATATGACATCCTACAACCAGTCTAGCATTACAAGCATATTAAATTAATTTAAAACGACGTAAAAAACAGTCGTTTGGCTTTGGCTTAAGCTTGTTTATAAAACAAACTAAAATTAGGTTTTGGGCTCATTTGATTTTGATTCCATTCAAGGTTTCAGTGAGCCAATATCGAATAGATTGCAAGTGATACACGTGTTCACATCCCGTTAAATCAAAAATCATGATATCATCTAATTGGACCCTACATCCCGTTAAAGTTATTCATGACACACCACATCACTACTTGATCTCCCTAGACACAAATTGTTTTAAAGTTTCTGCTATGCCACTGCATACCAAACACAGACATTCATTCAAGCCAATCACTCAATCAACTTGTTTAATCTAATTCTAAGGAGTTGCTGCTACAAAGTGGGAGACAGGAAACTTGAGATGGTGAACTAAGCACTTAAGATATTGTCTTGGGTTTATCAAATTTAAATTATATGATTGTTAATTGTTCTCTTATAGCACGTATATTTTGCACTGTGTATTGTATGGGTTAGTTTACCGCTCGTTTTTTTCATGTCTTTTTTAGTTTTATTTGATTTCTATAAGTGTATCTAACTAGACCAAAACCATAACCTAGAATTCAAACCACAATCTTCAATGTAACCATTGAACTTGTTTTCAACATGTAACATACCTTACCCACCTAGGTACACCCATAGACAAAACCCCACCCACACCCACGACCACAAACAAAACTAGTGACCGAACCTGTCACCAAAAACACACTACAGTAAAACCTTGGCTCACCCATAACATTATATCATAAACGAGACCTCAGTCGATAATCTCTTACAAGAAAAGTCATCCGAATGCCTTTATATATGCAAGCATTGACCTTCAATGGTCAAAGTCATAACTTTTGACAAATATGGGCGGAATTTACTAAACAAAGCGCGCATTAAATAGCGGGAGCGGCAAAACCCAAGGAAAAAAGAGTCATACAATTTTTTTTTTTGAACGGCAACACACTTTATTAATCATAATAAAGAGCCAGCAAGCGGCTGGAGTACAAAGCGAAAAGGAGAACAAACAAGCCGAACAAAACACCCCACAACTGGAGCAGCCCCAAAACAGAAAAAAAACTACAAACAACCCCCAATATTAAAGTCTTTCCAGTTATCCCAGGAGGGCTTCGGAACCGTAGAGCGATGACAAATCCAGAGGAACGAGTCTTCACGAACAAGGTCGATCACCTTTTGAACCGGTAAGGATTTGCCTTCAAAGATCTTAGCGTTTCTGGCAAGCCACAGACGCCAGACCGTAGCACACAGAATGGTCCGAATCAAACGTTTCCATATCTTCGAGCCCGGACACTGCTCCATCCGCTTCAAAAAGCCAACAAGGGTCGTCTCCTCAGTAGGAAAAGGGATGCGAATCCACCTCAGAATCTGCCACCAAGCAGCCTTGGCCATTAAACAGTTCCATAAAGCATGATCCGTATCCTCAACACCATAACCGCAACGGGCGCACAGCTGCGAATCAACCTGAATACCCCTTCTGGCCAGTTCAGTCTTAACCGCGATCCTCCCTTGAGCAGCCCTCCACAGGAGAAGATTACATTTAGGAGGAGCCCACGGCTCCCATCGGCAAACCTGATCGGAAGAAGCCCCATGCCTAGCTGAATCCAGATCAAGGCGGATATGCTTTACGGAGAACCCAACCCCGTCGTCATTTGCCCAGCTCCAAATGTCATGTCTGTTACTGAAGGAGAACCCACTAACCTGCTGCATCAGTTTACCGAACGATATCCACTCCTCAACAGAGCGAAACCTTCGCTTCCAATTCCCAAGCCAAGTGACCTTCCCATTTATTTTAGAAAACGATTCAGCCACAGTAGCATCTTTGTCAGCCACCAAAGCAAACAGATTCGGGAAATCTTTACATAACGGTTCGGTCGACAGCCACCGGTCCTTCCAAAACAATGTTAGCGCCCCGTCTCCCACCGAAACTTTTAGCTTTTCATTAACCTGTACTCCCTCTTCAGCCAAGGCCACATCGACCTTGCAAATGTCTTTCCAAAGTCCTGGGAGGGACTCCTTCACTGGAACAATTTTGGACTTGAGAGACTTCCCATGAATTGCGACAACGACTTTAGCCCACAACTGAGACGGGTCCTTTCTCAACCTCCACCACCATTTGGAGAGCATGGCAAGATTAAAATCGGCAATACTGCCCAGCCCCAAGCCGCCCTTGTACTTAGGCCGCTTCAGCTTATCCCACTTTATCCATCGGACCTTTTTTCGAATAGACGAAAAACCCCAAACGAAATCTCTCCGAATGCCTTCAAGCTTCTTCAACACACACTTAGGGGCAGCAAAGATGGAAAGATAGTAAGAGCCAAGGCTGCTCAGAACAGACTTTGCAAGAGTTACACGGCCTGCTAGAGAGAGGTGTCGCGCTTTCCACGAGGACAATTTCTTCGCAAACTTATCCATAATCGGCGTCCAATGTTTAGCTAACTTCATGTTGGCGCCGATGGGAACCCCGAGATGAATAAAAGGAAGTGTACCCGGCTTACAATTTAACATCTTGGCACACCTCGATACCTCCTCCATACTCACTCCCACACCGAAAAGCTGACTTTTGTTCCTGTTTAAAGTCAGCCCTGAAAGAAGGCTGATCCAACGCAGGAAGCGATTCAGACTAGTGAAGTTGAAATCCGACCATTCTCCGAAAAAAAGGATGTCGTCAGCATAGCACAAATGAGAGAGGACGGGCCCATTATTAGGAAGTCTAACTCCATGAAACATACCCATCTCCACCGCCCGGTTCATTAACATAGTAATCACCTCCATGGCAATAATGAATAAGAACGGGGATAGGGGATCACCTTGCCGGAGCCCCCTCTTAATATCAAACTCTTTCGTAGGAGCACCATTCACAATAACCGAGCTAGTACCCGATTGGAGACAACCCCTCATCCACTCGATCCATTTACTCGGGAACCCCATAAATTCCATGGTCCGGAATAAAAATCGCCAATTAAGAGTGTCATATGCTTTCCGGAAGTCAACCTTGAAAACAAAGATCTGCGATTTGGATTTCTTGGCCCAAGACACCGTCTCGCTAACAATGAGAGGGCTGTCAAGTATGTATCTACCTTCCACGAATGCCGACTGGGTTGGAGAGATAATATACGGCATAATACCTTTGAGACGAGACATCAAGGTTTTGGCCAAGATCTTGTAAAGCGAGCCGACAAGAGAAATGGGTCTAAAATCATCAAGCGAATGCGAATCCGATAACTTTGGGATAAGAGCGATGAAAGACGGATTGCAACCTGTGGAAATAGAACCTCTGTCAAAGAATTCATCAAACACCCCAAGAATAATCGGCTTCAAATTGTCCCAGAATTTTTTAAAGAACTTCAAGGAAAAACCGTCGGGACCCGGGGCTTTGTTACCATCACAATCTTTAATCGCCTTCCAAATTTCATCAGGGTCAAAAGGCCTAACGAGAGCTTCGGCCTGGTCACCTCCCAACTGAGGGAGCCCGAAATTAGTAAACTTGGGTCTTCTTTTGATGGGCTCCGCGAATTGATTAGAAAACCAGCTTCGGACCTCTTCTTTAATGGCGTTCGGATCCGTTTCCCAGACTCCACCTATAACCAGACCATGAATCCTCCTGGACACAATGTTCGCGTTGATAGTGCTATGAAAAAAGGATGAGTTCTCGTCGCCGAATTTGACCCAATTAACTCTGGACTTTTGTTGGAGATCTTTCTCTTTGTTCGCTTCGATTTTACGGAGCTTCGATCTGAATTCAGCCCTGTATCGCTTCTCATCATCATTAAGTTTCGCATCTTCAGCCAAAGCATCAAGATACGCAACCGCTTTTTCCAAAGCCACTCTCTCCTTTTCTTCCAGAACTTTAGCACGAATTCTCCACTGTTTAATGTCCATTTTAATGTCTCTAAGTACCCACGAAAGATACTTATCCGCCTTACCAATAATAAGACCGCTGCCAATTCTTGAAGTAACAATACTAGCCACCTCAGGAGAGCATAACCACGAGTTAAAAAACTTGAATGGGGGAGGCCCGAAATCCAAGTTGACACAAGAAAGAGAAATGGGGCAGTGATCCGAAGGCCCCTTTTCCCGCACTTCCACCTTAGCACAAGGCCACCTGTTCATAAACTCATCACAAACAAGGAAGCGATCAAGCTTACTATATTTAACATCAACGTTATCCGAAATATACGTGAAACGACCCCCCGCCATGCGATACTCGAGCCATCCCATCCTGCTAATAAAGGCGTTAAAGGTCGAGGCACTGCTAACATCAAAAACAGAATTGAGCCTCTCATCCTCGGATCTAACGTCATTATAGTCCCCCATGGCCACCCACATGCCGTCACATTTATCCTTTAGACCTTCAATTTTTTCCCACAATTGTCTCCTGAGAACAACATCGTTAGGGGCGTGGATGTTCATAACATTAATTCTGTCATGGGTACCAGCTAAGATCCCCGAGACCAGAATGAAAAATTGGTCCACCAGGCTATTACTACACAAGAACAGAGTGGGATCCCAAATCGACACAAGGCCTCCAGACCTCCCGATCGCATCCCTAGAAACAAAACTGAACCGGGATCGATCCCAAAACCGCCCCCAATACGAATCCGGAACCGAGGAGATATGCGTCTCCTGAATACACAAAAACGAAATATTCGCTTCTCTTTTCAAGTCTCTGATCCAACCCGGCTTAACCGACCCGGACACCCCCCTAGAATTAATTGACAAAAAATTCATAATGACACAACCTTCTCCAGTTCCCCCTTGATCATATTGCTCACCTGACTTTTAAAGCCCTTGGCTTCAATCCCAAGATCTTCACCGAATAACATGGTGGCCTCCACCTCCTTGGCCAAATCAGGTTGGTCTGCATCGGAATCATCGACTCGTGACGGCGAAGGAACAAGGGTTGGATTCACAACCTCCGCCTGCTCCCGAATTCCCTTCTTCATCTTAGCGTGCTCCTCTGCATCTTTCCGAATTAACTCCTCCAGGCTAAAAATGTCGTCGTCAACTGGGCTGTTAAGGTCAGGTGTCTTGAAAAGGTTTTGGGCTCCTTTAAAATTTTTCCTTCTCTTATCCTTGGCCCTTAAAGTTATAAAGCTGGGCCCAAAGGAGCTGGCCTGAAGGTTGTTAATAAAATCCGGCCCACACCGCTTAGGAGTCTCAGATTTATTAAGAGAGAGAGGACTGGCAGCAGGGGACAAAAGGACACAATCATTATTATCCATAGGAACAGTGAGAGGGGGAATACCCATAACACAATCACCATTGGGAACCGGATCGACATGCACATCATTACCTTCCCTACTATCCATGCACGTGGGGGAACTAAACGATTGTTCATCTTCCACCTTGGTAGCGAACTCCTCAACCACCGGACAAACCTCCGGCGTACCCACTCCCCTGTCCTCCGAAAGCGGCTCACCTGAGAAGGTAGGCTTCCAAACTGCTTCAATTTCATGGACCCATACTGTGAATGAGTGACCTCCCCAGGTCATGAGGAACTCCGTGTCCACCTTTTTGCCGGAGTTGACCACCACAGCCATAACATCCTCCGATAAATCCAAGTCCTCCAAAGAGGCCTTAGATTTACAGAATAGTCTCCCACACCTCTCTCCAATTTTGTTGAGGACATGACGGTCCCATAGGCAGGCCGGCACACCGATAACCTTAACCCACGCAATTCGATCAAAGGTCGGTGGTATTCCCTCCCAAACATAGAGTCTAGAGAACCAACGGGACCAGTAGTCATATTGGTCGATCAGGAACTCTTCCGCTTCGATGCATGAGTTAAAAGAAATTAAAACTTTAACCCCTCCTAGGTACCGAATAGTAGCCCCCGCGTCTGCGTTCTCTAACATGATCTCTTCAAGTTTTTTGAGCACATTCAACTCCTTCGCCTCCCCAATCAGGGACTTGAAGGCCAGAGTCTCCTTTACCTTTGTGTTCATAGGGGGGAGCTCAATACGGCTGGGATGTGGAGTGGCACTATCCCCCAACCTAAGACCAATACTATCGCGATAGGACTGGGATGCCGGTGCCACCTGCACCGGAGAAACCACCGGTCTAGAAACCGAGGGTCCCAGCCTAGAGAACACCGCCCTAGAATCCTTCCTCTGATGTAGGTCATTTTTAGTGCCATCTCTATTGAACTTCGCCACACTTACACTAAGGACAGCCCCATCCATGACCGTGCCGTTTAAGAATGTCGCCCATTCCTCAGCATCCTTAACCCCAGAGAACCTGAGGAAACCGAACTTATTCCAGCTCCATCCCTTTTGGAGGGAATGAATACATCTTCAAGATTCTCATACGACTGAAACGTAGCCCCAAGCATAGCGCTATTACAATCTGAAGGCAGATTGGCGACAAAGAAGGAGGTAGTCCCTTTAAGTTTTTCCATCTTCTTCACAAACTTCTTCTCCCGCAAAGCCTTCTTCTTACCAATGACTGGTATCCATCTCTCACCATTGTCAGCTTCCTTTTTCTACAATCTTGCCAGCTCTTCGTCTTTCCTTTTCTTCAGATCTTGATACTCCTGCCTTGGTTGAAGGTGACTGTTGAAGTCGCCTTTTCCTCTCCCTCTCCTGGTCTTCATTTCTCACTTATAAGAGTCATACAATTTAACACATCCAATTTAATTTTCCCCCAGTATTTCCAACACTTATTTGGATTCCAATCCACACCCCACTCACAACTAATTCATAATAATACCCACTTAAACGTCCATATTCATTCACTCATTACCTTTAAACCCACTCATTTCAACCATCTCCTCCTTCACATCATCATTTAATCTCATTTAATAACCACCAGGTAACTTCAGTTATCTGTCATTACCCACCAACAATTATGTTTATAGTTTTATGTATATATTTTAAAATATTGTTTGATGTGATTGTTTTTATTAGGTTGTTTTGTAAGTAGAGAAGTGAAGTTGGGGTATGAATGATGGCTGCAATGGGGAATCCAGCAAATGTTTTTTGGCATGAGTGTGTGGTTGGGAAGGTAGAAAGGCAAAAACTTATTAACCAACAAGGGTGTGTTGTTTGGATCACGGGTCTTAGTGGGTCAGGTATGCACTCTTATCATTTAATTTATTATTGTAAAGCATGCGTGACGCGTAGAGGTGTCACTTTTGACCCGTTTTTTACGCGGGAGCGAGTCACATTGGGTCATATTTTAAATTGGTTAGGGCTGTTTGATAGGATCTGTCTGAGTACGGGTGTTTGTTAGCTTCTTAATAAACATTCAACATCTTAATAATTCAGCTCTTAATCATTCAACATTAAGAGTGTTTCATCTAAAAAGAGCATCCGAATGGTTCCATTAAGCTTTTAGAGGGTGTTTGGGATTGTTTATTTAACTCTAAAAGTGCTTTTGGTCAGAAGCGCTTATTGACTTATGACTTTTTGAACAGGAGTTTCCAAAAAAGTGTTTGGATTAGCTTTTGTGGTGGGAAAAGTCAATAACTTGTTTTTAAAAAGTGTTTGGTTTAGCTTATTAGTGTAAAATAACCAAAAGCCAAAAGCCAGGATTTCTGACTTCTTGAAAACAGCTTTTCCACCCTTATTGAAAAGCCAAAACCAAAAGTGCTTTTTGGTTTACATAAATAGCTTATTGACTTATTAGCTTTTGGAAGAAGCCAATAAGTCAATAAGTTGTTTTGTAACTCAATCCCAAACACCCTCTAACCATTCAGCTAATAAGGGGTGCTGAATCATTCAGACCCTCTTAATGATACAACACTTAATCAGACAGATCATACCAAACAACCCCTAAGTACTGAATTATTAAGAAGTTTTGAATGGTTTAGCACCCCTTATTAGCTGAATGGTTAAGATCTTAAATCTTAATGGAATCATTCAAATATTTTTTAGTTGAAACAAACACTCTTAATGTTGAATGATTAAGAGCTGAATGATCAAGATGTTTATTAAGAGGCTAACAAACAGCCAAGTCGAAAGTCGCTCAAATTGTATTTGTTTCAACGCGTAACGCCTAAATCATTTGTCCATTAGCTAGAAAGTGTTTTTAACGCATAAAACCTCCTATATCATTCTAGGTCCTTGAATGGATCGATTACAAGATTGATTAAATGTATAAGAGCGCGGAATCCTCTTACACAATCTTTAGTTATGAACATGCTTACTATTGGTTATCAACTGTTGGTTACAATCAATTCTAAGCCAAAACACTCAATACTCACGAACTTGATGGCTGGAAGTGCCTGGAACAACTTCACCTGGGTTGGGCCTGGAACGAGCTTAGCTAAGTTCGTTCCTACAAGTTCACCCATCCACGATTAAATTTATAACAAAACACAACAAACTATCTAGAAAGCTTTTGTCACACTAAGATGCACTAACAATCATTGTTTAATGTCTTGTTTGACACGTCAACTGACCTATGCAAAGCAGATTAACCAACATGGATGTGTTGCATGGATCACAGGTCTTAGTGGGTCAGGTTGAAGTCAGGCATTTAAGTTTTTAATTTCGACCCGTTTGCTTATAAAAGAAAGCATGTCAAATGAGTCAATCAAGTGGAAAGTGACCCAAACTGTATTTTTAGTTAACCTTCTCAATTATTTTAATGTCGGACCCGTACAGAGTTACCCTATGACCCATCATCTGATCTACATAAAATGATCGCTTTTGTGCATGCTTGAGGTGATAAGTGGTATATTGATGGCTTTGTGATGGTATTTGCAGGCAAAAGTACACTTGCATGTTCATTGAATAGAGAACTGCATGACAGGGGAAAGCTATCCTATGTTCTTGATGGTGACAATGTTAGGCATGGATTAAATAAAAATCTCGGGTTTTCACCCGAAGATAGAACTGAAAATATTCGTCGAGTTGGTAAGTGTTTTCTTTTTTATTTGCGGAATGAGTTTATGTTATCCTGATTTAAGGGTTATCTTTCGTAAACTTAGTAGGTGTTTGGTTTTGTAAATGATTATCCAATTAATGTGACGTGAAGTGAGGATGGCCGTGCGATTAAATAAAAATCTCTTGTTGGTCTGACACTGATTTGATTTAATAATCATACTAGGAGAAGTAGCAAAGTTGTTTGCAGATGCTGGCTTAATCTGCATAGCTAGCCTGATATCTCCCTATAGAAAAGATCGTGATGCTTGCCGTGCGATGTTGACAGATGCAAATTTTATTGAGGCAATGCTTCTTTCTATGTGTTTTTTTCTGCCTGTGAATGTGTTCATGTGTTACAAAAGTTAAATCGGCTGATACATTTTGCAGGTTTTTATGAACATACCTCTTGAAGTGTGCGAAGGAAGAGACTCTAAAGGCCTTTACAAGCTCGCACGCGCTGGAAAGATTAAAGGTAGCGTTCTTACCTGATTTTTTTTATGTTTTGAACCCTTGGTTTTAAAAAGAGTTAGGCGCACAAAAGCGACGAGGTCTAAGTGCAACGTGCAAAGTGCAAAAGCGGTGGGCTTTTCGTACCCGAAGCACGCACTAATTGTTTATTTTTTTTATATATCCCATAGGTTTTTAGCTTCATTTACCCAAAATATAGCTATAAATAAGGTTTTTATATGATTTTACCTATATTTACAAGCCAAAAACACCAAGGTGCAACATTTTTATGCATAAAAACACATGGTGTATCATGTATGAGAGGCGCGCGCCTCAGGGCCAAAAAAAAAAACAAAAAACAGTAAAAAAAAATGCGCTTTTCTTGCGCTTTCGGGAAAATGGGTAAGCGCTGAGTCGCCCTAGGCAGCGCCTTGTTGCGCCTCGTGCCTAGACGCGCTTTTTAAAAGCCAGTTTGAACCTAAATATATTAATAGTTTCTGTTCATTTTTGTTTAAAAAAGTTGGATAATATTGTGTCTTAAACTAGAAAAAAAAAGATTTTGGGGAGATAGTTGGGTTCTGATTCTGTCTTAATTTTTCATAAATTGTTCTTTTTGGTCATTCTATATTCAATATTTTTAAAATGTTAATAATTTATCTAGAACTTGAAACATTTGATTTTCTGACTATTACACACCACATCATGGAACTAATTTATATGTTGGCTATTTATCATGGCCTAGTTTCATGATAGCATGTCATGACCCTTACTAGGGACCAACTCTTTGAACTGCTATATTTGACTTGTTATAAGATGTTAGTTTTGAATAATATATAGTTCTGCGAGGACGATAATTTGTTTGATATTAGAAGATCAGTACAACCAATCTTGGTCATCATGGTAATAAGGTGGCGTTTGAGATTGCTTATAAAAATGTTTATCTGCTTATTGTATCAGTTTGGAAACAATCAACTTTAAACTGCGTATTCAAAGCAATCCCAAACTATCTCGAAGCAATTTATTATTGTATTAAAACGCAATAAACATATTATTACAATCTCATTAAAGTAGTCGCGAAACGCTGCAGGGTTTACTGGGATTGATGATCCTTATGAACCACCACTGAACTGTGAGGTACATAAACATTTCATTTGAACCGCTGTTTTTCTCATATGAACCCATAAAATGAACCGTATCAACATCTTTTGCAGATAAAGATTGAACAGAAGAATGGAGTTTGTCCCACACCATGTGATATGGCTGTGCAAGTGGTTTCTTACTTGGATGGAAATGGTTTTCTTCATGCTTAAAAGTTCAAAATAATAATGATTTAACTTTGAACCTTTTGGTTTTAGCCTTTTTAGGATGAATGATAGATATGAACCACGGTTTGGAAGTTCATTCTCTAAACTTTAAAAAATATGAAAATGTAAAGTTTAGTACAAAACGGTTAAAAATTTACTACATCATTTAGTGATGATTTTTAGTATGTTGTAAGCATTTTTGTCTTGGTCTTTTGAATTTTAAATTGGTTAATATCTAAAAATTGTAATGATCCAAATACAAAACAATCAAATAATAAACACAACCATAAAGGGTTTAAAGTTGCATCTTGACGAAAACCGAACCCCGCACAATAGATACAACGAGCAGCTTCACTAGTTAGCCAGAATAACCAAATCTCTAACTTCAAGATTCAATCACCCGAACACTAGGTCCAATCCAGTATACCAACATAAGATTGCACATGAAATGAGACACCCGAGTCAAAAAGATGAGTTAGAAACTTATCTTGCGTGATTTTTTTAAGGAGAAGGGGGAGCCACTGACACCCTCTCGGGTAGGCTTGGCAGATACCAGTCATGGGTATAAGAACCCGATGGGAGTGTTGTTTTTTGTACCGTTGAGATCATTAAAAAATGTTTTTAAATTTTAAGTGTTTAAAAACCATATAAATATCCAACACTTGACCATTTTCATTTACTCAAATTTTCACAATAGCATACAATTTTTCAATATGGCTTTTTAACTTTTGAAACGAACTGCCATGCATGTATTATATATGTATGTGCGTGGAAAATGAGATTTTTAATACTATTATACCTCTTTTTAATAAATTGGATCATACTTAAAAAAAGGTTCTCCTTGCTCTTACTGTAATTTAGTTTTCTATTTCCACGTTTCTTGTAAGAATCAATTTCTAGAATATGTCACGCTCACCTAACATGTTAAAACAAATAAGAGTTTGGTAAACCAAATTCTTTATTAATAGATGTCCATAGTTGTTGTAGCTGGCATTATACTTTGTGTATCATTAAGGCTGGCCGGTGTAGTGGTGGCGTCCTTACCATTTCAACCTGTTTTCAAACAATGGCCCCTTGCTCATTGTTTCCCCGGCGCGGGGGGGGGGGGGGGGGGGGGTTGAGCCATCGCCACTGCAATAACGAACCTTTTAGGTAGGCTTTTAAAATAGTTTAATATATTTTGACTGTTTGAAACAGTCACGTTTGAAAAGAAAAAAAAAAGAGAGAGAGAGAGAAAAAAAAAACTTAACCCTCTATATATATTCATTCACTTACTCTATTTTTTTAACCAAACTCACTCCACATTCACATTAAACTTTCATTTTTTTTATATAATCTTCAAATAACAAACCAAAACCCAAATCCAAACCGTTTAATTAATTATGCGGCTGGTTTCCCAACTAGCCGTCTGGTTTTTAACAATATTTTCTTCAGGCTACGTTTATACTTATTCAAGACAAAATCAGATTTTTAATTACGTATAATTTTGATAAAACAAAAATAGCTTTAAGCCTGGTATTTTTTTTTTTTCCAAATTTGTTTCCTTTATATTTTACCAAAACTCGGATTTATATCAAGGTGATAGATAAGCGGGTAACAAGTTGCGCCATCACCCCTAATATTGATAATTACTTCTAACGTAGTGTTAGAATTTTTAACTGTGTTTTTTTTATTAAAAGTTATATATTTGTATAATACAAAAAATGACCTTACCTTTTGTTCTAAACTTGTTATCATCGGTCTTTATAACACAAACTCATTAAACTATGTCACATCCATGTTCTTGCTCACCACTAAAAACACACAAGAAAAGGCTGGCCGGCTGGTGACACTTGATGAATAAATAATTAGACAAAACATGACAAATAAAATAATGAGGAATCTTCAAAAACAATAATAAGTACAATAATTCCAATTATTCCATTTCGGTTTTTTTATCATATATAAAATCAACCTCGGATGTACATTCCACCAAGCACAAATAAAAATGTTTGGAACGTTATCGGAAGAGGCAGAAGTGAAGGTGCCAGCAAGCAAAGCGTGGGCGCTCTACGGCACTCTTGAGATAGGAAAACTCGTCGTGGGAAAAGTACTTGAATCGGTCGACGTGGTTGAAGGCGATGGTGGGCCCGGTACCATTCTTAAGCTCACCTTTAAGCCCGGTACGTACTTCTTATCATATACAAATTGGATTCATTTTTTACTCTCTATCGGGTATTTAGGTTCTATCATGTCCTTCACGGGTAGCTCAGTTGGGTTGGTTGTGGGGTTTTCCTCGGTTTTGGGAACTGCATGGGCGGGCCTGACTACGCCAGCCGCCCGAGGTACGTATGGGCCCTCCATTGGGTTGGTTGTGGGGGTCTGTCCATAGTGTGGGGACTCCCCTAGGTAATCGAGCAGAAATGTTTGTTGACCGTTTAAAAAAAAAGGTTCTATCGTGTGATAGTAGATTGACAAATTGTTATGCTGAGTTGGATTAAAAACAACTAGACATATTGTTGACGAATAAATGATGTTATTGTGTGACATATGTGCAGGGTTAGGTTTCTCGTATTATAAGGAGAAGTTTACCAAGATTGATAACGAGAATATGATCAAAGAAACTGAAGTGGTGGAAGGGGGATTTCTCGATATCGGATTTACCTTATATAGGATAAGGTTCGAGATCAAAGATAATCCAAACGATGACACGGGTTCATCGTGTCTTCAAAAACTAACAATTGAGTATGAGGTTAAGGAAGAGTTTGCTGCTAATGCTTCTCTTATCACCAATGAGCCTCTCATTGGACTTTTAAGTGTTGCAAAAGAGTATCTTTTGAAATCTGATTAACATGAGGGTTATTATATATCATGTTTATGATTGATGTAACGGTTAAGAATAAATACGGATTATGTGAATGCTTTCAGTAGTATGTGTGAACCGATTGTATGGGCTTTTGATTTGGACAAGAATATGACTAGTTAGAAAATTAATGGTTTACTAATGTTATTGTTGATCACTAAAAGACACGTGTGTATAAAATTATAAGGGGGTGTTTGGATTGATTATTCAAAACAGATTATACGTTTTCGAAAACCAGGAGTGAAACTGCTTATAAATTATTGCGTTTTGGTAGCCTAACAATCTGATTATCTGCGTTTTCAAAACGCAATCCTAAACACCCTCTAAACAAAGTGAGAAATAGAGGAAAAAAAATACAATTAGTTATATTTAACGATAAACTGGCAAATACCCTTCGAACAAGCATGATAAGCTTTAAGTCGAACGTTTCCGCTCTCACCTTTATCATTCTCTATAGTTTGCGCAACGCCTCATCAGACATAACCTTAGCCTCATCATCTACTGCGTCATTTATAAAAAAAATATTATACTAAGAAATGTGGACCATGTGGTGCTTTTTAAGATATAAAATCTTGAGACCCAACATTGACATTATCTCTCCCTGTAAATTTAAACCTAATCGCTCGTTGCGGGTTTGAAATGCTCGGAAAATATTCGTTCATTTTCTATTTGGTCTATAAACGAGCCAAGCACGAGCAAGGTCAACTTCGTTCGTCTCGGCTTGTGAACAACTGTAACAAGGTAGTTACTAATGGTTTAGCGTTCGTCGGGGATGATGAGCTGATTATGGAAGCCCTTTTTACATATCAATTTGATAAAAACCTAAGTGGCCGGCTTTAAAGAAAAATGATCAAACAACTCAAACGTGTTAGAAACTTTATGATGTGCATTTATAATTTTAAATGCGTACGCCTTTCCTGGCAAAAAGAAAATGCTTACAAGTTACAACTGTTTGATGGATTAATTTAATTAAAAAGTTGTAATGCAAGTAACAAAATTTTAAATGTTTCACTAAAATTTTATATATGTCCCAGTGTTGTGTATTTGTGTTACAGGCATAAGATTTATAAATTAAATGAATGAACATATAACACTTTTTTGCTACTATCTACTGATTTAATTAAACTTAACGTGGTTATTTTTAAAAGAAAAGTAGACAAGAAAAATAATGACCCACATTTTAACGCACTTAAGAAACCAGTTTTGTTCTAAACTAAAGTCTAAACATTATCGCTTTTAACTTCTATTCAATTTCTACCTAACGATTTAGACATTTTTCATCACTATTAAAAACAAACAAGAAGAAGCCAGCCAACCGGTCGATGGCACGTAGCAATAAATGCAACTTAATTATTTAATTGTACCATTTATTTATGTATAAAATCAACTTTCCATGTACATTCCATCAACCACAAGTTAGAAATGTTAGGGACCTTATCGGAAGAGGCAGAAGTGAAGGTGCCAGCGCGCAAAGCTTGGGCACTCTATGGCGGTCTTGAGCTAGGAAAGCTTGCCGTTGGAAAAAACCTTGAAGCGGTTGATGTGGTTGAAGGTGATGGTGGGCCTGGTACCATTCTCAAGCTCACCTTTAAGCCGGTACGTGTGTCTCATACTCTCATCATATAAAAACAACGATAACTCTTAACAAAAATTAATGAAATGATAGATCTAACATATTCTATCATTTGATATTAGATTGAAAAATTGTTAGGCCGAGATAGATTAAAAAATATTTAGACATATTGTTAACGAATAAATGAAGGTATGGTGGTATATATGCAGGGTCAGGTTTTCCGTATTACAAGGAAAAGTTTACAAAGGTTGATAACGAGAATATGGTAAAAGAAACTGAAGTGGTGGAAGGGGGGTTTCTTGATATCGGATTTACCTTATATAGGATAAGGTTCGAGATCAAAGATAATCCAAACGATGATACAGGCTTATCGTGTCTTTAGAAATTAACAATTGAGTATGACATTAAGGAAGAGTTTGCGGCTAATGCTTGTCTTGTGACAATTGAGCCTCTCCTTGGGATTATGAGTGTTGCAAACGAGCATCTGCTAAAGTCTAATTAACATGGGCAACTATTGTATATCATGATAACAATAAATACAACCTATGCCCAAGCCTTTTGTGGTACAAGTGAACCAATGGTATGGGCTTTAGATTTGGAGAAAAATGTCTTGATAGAAAATTAATGATTTACTAAAGTTAACTGTTAAGTTAACATTATAAACAAAGGGATGAATAAAAAATGAAAATTGCAATAAGTAGCATTGAACAAGTAAGATACCCTTTGAAAAGTGCATTGGTTCGTGTTTTCTTGGTGATGTTTCATATGGTAACCATCGTGGCAGTCACCACACATATACATAAGACTTTAGGAGTAGGCGCAACTGTTTGTTCTCGACTAACGGTTCAGCCAATCGTGGTGTTGGTTCAACAAACCAATGCGACTATTTTAGCAAATTAGTTATTTCTAATTTTGTGTTTTATTATGTGAGAGCTTTAGAATGAACCAAAGTACCAAACTGTGTTCAATACAATGTTAAAATGGACAGGATTTCAATACTCGAAGTTGTTTGGTTGTTACTAAAGGTATGAAAATTTGGCAGAATATTGATGGAACTTATCTCATATTGATAAATGGACAAAAGTTGAAATGGTTTACAAGGGGTGATCACTCTTTAGATATTGTTATTCTTAAAAGTAGATACAAGTGGAGACTCTAAAGGGTGTTCGCAAACGTCTACACATGTTCGCACGCACAACCGCCTCCCTCCTCCCCCTCTCCCGCACATAAAAATCTGCCCCGGAAATCCATCCATTGCTCACTTTGTGGAGCTGAAACCCATATCACTATAGTGAGGATATACACCTGATGCCACTAGACAAATAGGTCATTGACAAAAAAAAAGTCAATATATGTGGTGTGTGGTCTAATGTTCCATATCATGGATTTTTTAGCGGTATAGAGAACAAAACAATGTTTCGGGTAATAACCCTAGTTATACATGAGCCATTGCGGTTGGTGGCCCAATGGTAGAAGCAATGCTTCTAAGAACACCTAAAGGGGAGTTATGGGTTCAAGTCCCATAAGGAGAAGAAATTTACCGTTCAAAAAAAAAACCCTAGTTATACATGAGTAAAATCATTAAATAAGTGGTGTATCACTAATTCTACATTTACAATTTGACGATTTGAAGGGTTATTTTAATTTAACAAATACGTGAAATAATAGACATTCCATTCGTTATAGTAACTCACTGCATTGTTTTACAACAACATCATTCGGTGATGATTGCAAACACAAAGCTCCTACACATAATTACCATCTGGCTCAAGCCAGTAAAACACCCCAATTGTAAAGTCACGTGACAAAAATCTGAGTTTTGAATAAAGAAATACTACATCGTTATATTTATATTACATCGTTTTATTTCAGAAAAAAAAAAATACTATTCGTTGTTAAATACAAAAATTAAAAAAAGAGTTAATTACGTGGTTAGTCCCTGTGGTTTCTTTAAAGTTTCAAGTTTAGGTACTAATAGTTTCAAGTAACGGGTTAGGGTACTAAGGTTTGTTTTTGTAACAATGTTGGGTACTAAGACTAACGATCGTTAATTTTTCGGTTAAATTTAGGTAAAATGACAAAATCGACTTTTTACAAAGTAGAGGGGTCATTTATGTAAAATTCTTAGTACCTAAACTTGAAACTTTAAAGAAACCACAAGGACTAACCACGTAATTAACTCATAAAAGTAATATTTTTACATTTTATTTGTATTTAAATATAAAATTTTAAAATTATTTTTCACTAATACAAAATTTAAAATTATTTTTCACAAAAACAAAATTTAAAATTATTTTTCACTAATACAAAAGAAATAAAAATTATTTTATATAAAAACAGGGGCTAACATTTTGTATTAGTGAAAAATAATTAAAAAAAATTTCTATATTATTTTCATTTAAAACAGAATTTCTAAATTATTATTTTCAAAAAAAAAAAAATGAACGTGAACAACACAATAAAGGGAACTCCGTACGCAGCACCCATTGGCGAAAGGTAGCTCCATTAGGGGCCCAACCCGCACGAACGGAGCAACACGTCCACCCGTGGGGACAAAAACCCGGTTTCTTTTTTTTTTTTTTTTACATATTTTTCAAATCGGGTCGGGTCCAAACCGATTTCAGGGTACAGGACTACGAACTGGCGGTTTGGTTCGGGTCCAAACCTGATACAGCCAAACCAGTCTTTTTTCGTAAAGTGGGTCGGGTTACAAACCTATCTGGCGGGCTCAAACCCCTTTTTTACACCTCTAGAGGCTCTAATGATCATACATATACCCATGGGCCACAAAATATATAAAACAAAATAAAGAAAGCCCAAGCCCAAACAAAAATAGAAAATACACCATACATCTCTTCACATTTCTAAGTTTAGACGCGCCCATCATCATCCACCGTTGATTCTTAATCCAACGGCCACCACACATCACAACTTATCTAACACATACTACAAAAAATATATATAAATAATTAAATACCAAAACCAGAAGACGATGAACACCATTTCTTCTTCTCTTCACAAATCATTCACCTTAACCTCTCTCTCTCTCTAAACACCCAATTCACCAAACCCTTTTAATCTGTTTTTCTTCACCTTTTTTTTAATAAACTTGTAACCTGTCCTTAAAATTTATACAAATTTGTTCTTTTTTAAAGAAATTGATGGAGAAAAGAGGGATAAAAGAAGAGGAAAACACTAGAGATTTGTTATTAAAGTGGGGGAATAAGAAGAGACTGAGATGTGTTACAGCTGCTGACTCATCTTCTTCTTCTGTTTCCGGTCGCCGGAGAATTCGCCGGAAAATTCACTCTCCGTTTGTTAATTATAGCTTTGATAATATTAATAATAATAATAATAATCGAGACCCTTCTGTTCCATTACAACCCACACGTCTCACAAGGTATTAATATAACTATATATAAGTTCCCTTAATTTATGAACCGGAAATTTTAATAAGTTTTATAAACAATTGTTATTTTGTTATATATATTATTGTGTTCTAAACAATGAATCATCCAAAAACTACTTCAATTTTACAATTTTTTTTAACGTCTAACAAAGCCCATCCAACCGGACACACTAACAGGCAAAAGGTCACATAAGAAACCCACCGTCTGAAATCCCACAGTGTTAGAACTCTCGCTTATGGTATTTTGTCACGAGCGAGACTCTAACCGATCTCTAATTGTAAAAAAAAAAAACAAACTTGACTGAAATTTTGGTTAAAATTGATTTTTTTTTTTCAAAAATTGGGTAGAAATTAGATGCGAATTTGCATCAAAATGTTTAATTTGCAGTGCAGTGGGCAGTGATGGAAGACCCGAGGATCTTGGGTTTGATTCTTGAGTCAGCTTGGTTTTACCGGTAATTTCATCGTCGTGCCTACAGGCGGCGGGTGGGTTACCGGGTTTTCCCCGGAATTGACGTTTGACAACTCGTGTACTCTCTGAGTATCTCGGAGTACTTGAATTTGTCGAAAGGATGCGCCGAGAGTGCTCGGGTTTGACTTGTTGGCCGTTCAAAAAAATTAAGCAACTGAATCATCCAAAAACCACTTCAATTTTACCAATAAAACTCAAAAACAAAAATCCCCAAATTCGTCTAAAAAACCAGTACAAAATTTAGTATAAATTGAAAATATTTAAAAATTGGGTAGAAATTAGATGTGGGTTAGCATAAAAATGTTTAATTTGTTAAAAATATTAACATGTTGTAGGCACTCAGAGGCAGGGACAAGTTTTAGATCAGAAAGTAACCGGAAATTTTCATGGGAAAAAGAGGATAAGCAGAGGGTCAGTGGTGGTGAGGTGATGGAACAAAGTGGTGAAAGGAAGTTTGTATGGCCAAAATTGTATATAGCATTATCAAGCAAAGAGAAAGAAGAAGATTTTATGGCTATGAAAGGTTGTAAGCCTTCTCATAGGCCTAAGAAGAGGGCTAAGATCATCCAAAGAACTATACTTGTAAGTCTTATGTTTAATACAACCAGTTGAACCATTTGATACATCTGGTTAAACCGTTTGATATGACCGGTTGAACTGTTTCTGAGTCTAACCTGGTGCGGTATGAAAACCAGTTTTTAAAACATTCTCATTTGTGTGATTGTTACAAATATGAGAAGATTTTCTAGTTTGTACACCTAAAATTGTTAATGACAAGGTACAACTCTTGATGCAAGATGTACAAGTGGTTAATGATGGTTTTGCTTGTTTTAGATATTTATGGAAAAAGATTTTACCCTTAAAATGGGTTTATGTTATTTTCTTGGTCCACAAATCTTTTTGGCTTTTTAATATTTTTTTATATAATTTTATGAAAACCTTTGGCATTTTCTTTAGTTGTACAATAAATTAGCACAAATTACTAATTTTTATGCAAGTGGTACAAGTTTTTACAGAAATAATGTGATCTTTTAGCCCTTTGTGGAAAAAGATTCTATCTTGTAGATGGGTTTGTTTTCTTAACATAGATTTTGGAGGTTTTGTTTGACCATTTACGGTATGGTTCATGCTTTGGTCCCATGATTTGCAACAGTTTTAACCATTTACTGCATGTGAATTTTAACCATTTGTGTGTCTACTTTCTTTAGCTCTTATTCTTAAGAACCATTATTTGACCATTAAATTTTCCAAATATGCGTATTTTGTAAGTTTGGTGCAAGTGCATGTAATTGTTTGGAAATTTGACTATTTGTGAAAAAAAAGGTTCTTTTAAATTGGTTATTTTCTTTATTTTTAAATATTCACATGTACTTTTACTAATTTGTCCCTTGTTATTATTGTAATGGGTGTATGGAGTAGTTGGTAAGTCCAGGGGCATGGTTGACCGATATGTGCCAAGAGAGATATGAGGTCAGAGAAAAAAAGAGCACCAAGAAGGTATTTTCTATGATTATTCTTGATTAAATTTCCATCTTTGATGATTATTTATATATAAAAAAAAGGATAGAAATCTGTGTATTTTCAATTTTGAGATAAGACATCAGTGGCGAAGCTTGATCCGAATGTTCGGGGGTCGGAAGTCACTGGTTTCGGGGGGTCGAAACCCTATATTTTCAAAATTTTCTATACGGATACTATATAATCGGAACTTCTGCGCGACAATCCGGGGGGTCGGCCGCCCCTCCCCGCCCCAACTAATCTGCGCCACTGTAAGGCATGGACAGGTTTAGTATAAGAAGTAGAATACGGATGTGTAAAATAAGAGAAATGAAAAAAAGAAACTAAACCACGTAACATAATTGTGACACGGGCGCAATAGTAACTTGTTTACTTTTAGTTATCGTGGACCAAGTTGTGGCTCACGGGTCACAACGGATAGTCTTATTTAGTAAATGAAAGTTGTAATTTACAAATGTGTGTCTTATAAATTGAATGCAGAGACCAACAGGATTGAAGGCCATGGGAAGCATGGACAGTGATTCAGAATGATTATGTGTGTACTCTGTCATGCTTTTGTGGACAATTCTTTTTTTGTATATTTTCTATTTTAATTATTAATCTCAATTTGAATCTACTATGTTCATTTCTTTTGCTGTCATAAATATCGTCAAATCACCATATTGGATTGTGATGTGTTACTTCGATCTAAACCAGAACCATTGTGTTACATGTGTTTGAGAACTCGACCTAAAACTGATTCGAAACCAATGTATGTAAATAGAAAACAGTTGCATTTAAATTGCATGTATCTAAGGTAAATTTTGCTATTATACTATTACCACCCTAACGGCTAGATTAAATGGCAGCGTGACAAGATTAAAATTTTGATATTGAAGAAATTAATGATAGAAGATGGAAATTAGTAAATAGAGTGATGGTATGATTGATTTAGTACGAAGGTGCAATTCATAAAAACCAATGTTTTGAAACCTGAACCAGTGACTGCACTCTTAGACGGTCCGGTCCATAGTGTTGTACCAATTCAACATGTAGCCGATCGAGTGGACCGGTGGCCATCGGCTGGACTGGGAATTCGGTGAAAAATAGCGGTCGTGCTAGGTAAAAAGCCCTAATTCAACGAAGTTCTCCCAGCCTCCATCGGTACATCTCAGACGCAGATCTCCTTCCTCAATCGAACTACCGCAGGTCTTTGATGAAATCATAGCCTCTTCTTCCTCGATGATGATTGAAGTAGAAAAAATCGAAGTGAAGAAAAACTTAAACGAAAGATGGAAATGAACACATGTAAGAGTTGAGATAGGATGCATTTGCGCTTCTACAAGGAAAATGAAATTTAACTGGAAATGGTCCATCTTTTTATATTTCCGTAAAGACCAATTCTTTTAGAATGATCTACAAAACCAATAAAAATTTGGTTAAGTCAACTAGTGGGCAATGTAATAAAAATAAATAATAATTGAGTATTATTATAACCTGGGAAGTTTATATTTAAAAATAATTGTTTTTTTATATTTATAAGATTAAATATATTATCATCCGGTTCTTAAATACGGTCCAACCAGTGGACCAGTAAGACAATCTGTTTGCAATCCGGCCTGGTTATAAACACATTAATAAAATTATAAAAACAACAGAGGACATCATTTATATCTAAGGTAACGGATATAAAACTATCTTAAGGGAGTTTATAAACATTATTTCTTAAAATTATACACAAGTACAAATATACACACATAAAAACATATATATAGTTTAATCGCAAATATTCACATAATTATCTACATAATTGAGACGACAAATTGGTCTAGAAACTTTCATAGTGTCCACCATACGTGATATGAGCCTTAACCAACGGAACTCCTCTCATTGTAGACATTGCTTCATTTGCTTTTTGCACCACTTGCTTTATTCTCTGACCATACATCCATATTTAATTCCAAACTCTATATAAATTGCAGATCAAAGAGCAAGCTCGACCTCTAATAATAGGGATAAAACTGGCTCGACTCGTAAGCTTAAATTTGAGCTAGAAACTGATATTCAACTCGAGCTGGCTCGTGGATTAGTGAGCTAGCTCTTTTGTTTTGATGATTTTGTATGTTCTTTTTATACATAATTCTTAAATAACAAGTTAACAAAAAACTTTAGTTATGAGAGTTACATAAAAACATAGTACCAAGCTATCGCCGGCTAGCATACTTTCACAAGCCAACCAACTCGAGCCAAATCAACTTGAGTTGAATTACGAGCGAGTTTCAAGTCACGAGTTATTTATAAAACGTGGTTGAGCCGATAGTGATTGCTGGGGACTTTAGACAATGAGATATGATTGTTGATAATTGTCTTTTCTTTAAATAATAAATGCAAAGGATGTAAGTAATTTAATTACTAATTATGTGAAAAAATGTAAAAAAAAAAAAAAAAAGGTGACCAAACCTTGTTTTCTGGGTAGATCTGAATCCTAAGCTTTTGGTTTTGTAGTTTGTGCCTTCTGCCACTTCCACATATTATGATACAAATGGTAGCTGCAGTCATGCCAACAGAACAAAACACACCAATCCCACTTAAACCCCACTTCCAAAGACTTGCTCTTTGATTAGTTTTTTTCCAACCAACCACTTCTTTCTTGATCTTCTTTGATGGTGTTGAACAATTCACCTCATGATCATCATGTTGAAACGGTTCCGTTTCAACATGTGACAAATTGAATTCTTGAGAACTCAGTCTCGGAGAATCCATTTTCATTTCGACAAATTGGTTTTCTTTATTTAAAAAAACATGAAAAATCGGATCTTGATTTAAGTCTAGCCCACGCTCAGACTCACATGAAGTTTCCTTGTCTTCAATCAAAATTGGGCGTTTAATGATTTCTCTGACTTCCTCTTCGTGATCCAATTGGTTTTCAAATATTGGTTCGTCGTCAACGTAATCTGGATACGTCTTTGGTGTATAGAAGTAATTCGATTCGTAAAATTTTGTGGGACTTGTGACATATTTTCTTGAGAATATATTTTCATCCCCATCATCATGGACTTCAAGTAGTCCATCATAAGGAACATTCACCCACTCTTCATCATCAAGATCCATCTTTGTTCATCAAAGGTGAAGTTTTCTTGGATTAAAGGGAATCCAAATAAAAAGGATGGAAATTGGATGGATTCTTTGAATTATTGAAGGTGATTTAGTGGTGTGGGGAACTTACATTTGGAGAATAGTCACCTCAAAATATGTCCTATTGTTGTTACACATATATGATGAATTGATAATGGATGGTGTAGATGATATATTAGAATTTGAGGTGGTCCATGGGCCTACATGATGTGTACCTAATTCATTTGAAAATGGTTTTATATGTTCCCTTAGATATTTTAATGGTATTTTTCTAGAAGAGTGACTTATAAAATTTTTAGTCACCTTCAATAAACTTTATGGGTATTAAGTGTCGCTTTAGAATTTAGGTACCTAAACTACAACTTTAGGTGAATAGAAATCTACTTCTATGGTCTATATTAAGTTATTCACGCCAATAGGACCATCGGTAAATTCCATGTTATGAAAATAAAAAGGGCTAAATTTATATGAAATTAGTTACACATGATAAGGTTAGATTACGACTTGGTCCAAGTTCCCAGATATTACACTTTTTTAACGGCAAAAGAAACTTTTATTCCACCAACAACCTAGCAAAAAGCTAGAAATACACCAATGTAAAACACCATAACCACGGAACAAGCAACACTAAAACAAAAACAACAAAGTAAATCACGAGGGAACCCCCCCCCCCCCCCACAATAATAATAATAATAATAATAATAATAATAATAATAATAATAATAGTAATAGTAATAGTAATAGTAATAATAATAATAATAATAATAATAATAATAATAATAATAAAACTATGCTAACCAATCATTTTAGCTCGACCGGGGGAACGAAAATTTCCTTCATGGGAGAAGAGGCTCCACCCACGACCCAAGCTAAACGTTGAGACTTAACACATTTTTTCAACCAACGGTTGGACCGAGCATTAAGAGTTCTCCCCTGGGTCTTACTATTCTCTTATCCAACCACGCCCACTGTCCCATTCAAAGATGGAACGGAAACACCCGCCTTGATATCACCTGTAGAAGGCTCATCAAGATGTTTTGAAACACTCTCCTCCTGAGCTAGCGTCACCGAGTCTCAAACAACATTTTTTTAACCGAGGAAGGTTGTTGGGCAGTAAGAACACTAGTGTTGGAAAGATTAAAATTTCACTGGCCGTGCCAAGTGACAAATCCAAAGGATCAATCTTCAGCCGGGCCCTCTTTCGAGACTTAGGTGCAAACGACAAACTAAAAGGAAGTGGCAGCTCACCCGATGGTTCACTGCTAGATTTGGACTTCTTTTAAAGTTGCTTTGAGATTTGGCTGAAAACCAAAGAGGGGGGGTAGAGGGGACATACCCAAGGTTTCCAATAAACGATTTCCGAAAGATCCCAACAGTCGGTTCGTTCACCGAAGGACCTAACACCCGAGGAGAACCGGTAGTAGATGCACCTTGGCCATCCTACACCTTTAATACAAAAGGTTACTATGCGTTACAACACTGGATGGATCCTATAATAAAATTTTAAAATTCAATATCAATACATTAAACATTAAATTCAATATCAATGAAAATGTAATTAGACTTGAAATCTCATCATTGTTATTTATCACAAATTATGAGACATAATTACATAAAACAAAATAATATCACCAATTTTAGTTGTCTTGGTAGTTGAAGTAAATTTCATTATCAGCCATGTTTGAAATGAGTAACCGTTTGTTTTAGTTACCCCTAATTACTACACGACGGCTCAACACATCCTTCCTATTTTCTGTTATATGTTAACTAATATGTGGTTATGAACGTAATTATTGTATAAATGGGAAATTTTATGTATAGTTTGTTGAACTCGTAAAATATCATTTTTCTAATAAGATGAGTTTTCAATGCATAACTTATAATACTTTAAAACATAATTAAACTAGTATTTTACCGGCGCCGCGTGTTGCGGCGGCGCACGACGGATATGCTGGGCGGTTTTTACCTTACGCCGCGGTTTGCGGATGTATATTACAGGCGCCGCGCGTTGCAGCGGCGCACGACGGATATGCTGGGCGTTTTTTACCCGACGCCGCGGTTTGCGGAGGCGTCACAATGTGTCGAACAGGTAGCAAATAATCAACCAATTACCCGCCGCGCGTTGTGGCGGCGTAGAAACGTACATTAAATCGACATTATATTGTGAAACGGAAACGTATTATATTTGATCGACTTGCTGACGCCGCGCGGTGCGGCGGCAGCCGGCTAGCGTGCTTCTGGCAAGGTGATTAAGCGGTGATGACAACGTCTTTTTGAAAGTTTAGGATGGTTCGTTGCAATTAACTGAAACATGAGTGGGTGGTAATGGAAAGTATGGGGACTAAACTTGTAATTAACTGAAAGATAAAGTTGGAGGACTAAACTTGTAATTACTTGCAAGTTGAAATGAAGGAGCCGACACTTCCTAATAGTATATATAACTAGTATTTTACCGGCGCCGCGCGTTGCGGCGGCGCACGACGGATATGCTGGGCGGTTTTTACCTTACGCCGCGGTTTGCGGATGTATATTACAGGCGCCGCGCGTTGCGGCGGCGCACGACGGATATGCTGGGCGTTTTTTACCCGACGCCGCGGTTTGCGGAGGCGTCACAATGTGTCGAACAGGTAGCAAATAATCAACCAATTACCCGCCGCGCGTTGTGGCGGCGTAGAAACGTACATTAAATCGACATTATATTGTGAAACGGAAACGTATTATATTTGATCGACTTGCTGACGCCGCGCGGTGCGGCGGCAGCCGGCTAGCGTGCTTCTGGCAAGGTGATTAAGCGGTGATGACAACGTCTTTTTGAAAGTTTAGGATGGTTCGTTGCAATTAACTGAAACATGAGTGGGTGGTAATGGAAAGTATGGGGACTAAACTTGTAATTAACTGAAAGATAAAGTTGGAGGACTAAACTTGTAATTACTTGCAAGTTGAAATGAAGGAGCCGGCACTTCCTAATAGTATATATAACTAGTATTTTACCGGCGCCGCGCGTTGCGGCGGCGCACGACGGATATGCTGGGCGGTTTTTACCTTACGCCGCGGTTTGCGGATGTATATTACAGGCGCCGCGCGTTGCGGCGGCGCACGACGAATATGCTGGGCGTTTTTTACCCGACGCCGCGGTTTGCGGAGGCGTCACAATGTGTCGAACAGGTAGCAAATAATCAACCAATTACCCGCCGCGCGTTGTGGCGGCGTAGAAACGTACATTAAATCGACATTATATTGTGAAACGGAAACGTATTATATTTGATCGACTTGCTGACGCCGCGCGGTGCGGCGGCAGCCGGCTAGCGTGCTTCTGGCAAGGTGATTAAGCGGTGATGACAACGTCTTTTTGAAAGTTTAGGATGGTTCGTTGCAATTAACTGAAACATGAGTGGGTGGTAATGGAAAGTATGGGGACTAAACTTGTAATTAACTGAAAGATAAAGTTGGAGGACTAAACTTGTAATTACTTGCAAGTTGAAATGAAGGAGCCGACACTTCCTAATAGTATATATAACTAGTATTTTACCGGCGCCGCGCGTTGCGGCGGCGCACGGCGGATATGCTGGGCGGTTTTTACCTTACGCCGCGGTTTGCGGATGTATATTACAGGCGCCGCGCGTTGCGGCGGCGCACGACGGATATGCTGGGCGTTTTTTACCCGACGCCGCGGTTTGCGGAGGCGTCACAATGTGTCGAACAGGTAGCAAATAATCAACCAATTACCCGCCGCGCTTTGTGGCGGCGTAGAAACGTACATTAAATCGACATTATATTGTGAAACGGAAACGTATTATATTTGATCGACTTGCTGACGCCGCGCGGTGCGGCGGCAGCCGGCTAGCGTGCTTCTGGCAAGGTGATTAAGCGGTGATGACAACGTCTTTTTGAAAGTTTAGGATGGTTCGTTGCAATTAACTGAAACATGAGTGGGTGGTAATGGAAAGTATGGGGACTAAACTTGTAATTAACTGAAAGATAAAGTTGGAGGACTAAACTTGTAATTACTTGCAAGTTGAAATGAAGGAGCCGACACTTCCTAATAGTATATATAACTAGTATTTTACCGGCGCCGCGCGTTGCGGCGGCGCACGACGGATATGCTGGGCGGTTTTTACCTTACGCCGCGGTTTGCGGATGTATATTACAGGCGCCGCGCGTTGCGGCGGCGCACGACGGATATGCTGGGCGTTTTTTACCCGACGCCGCGGTTTGCGGAGGCGTCACAATGTGTCGAACAGGTAGCAAATAATCAACCAATTACCCGCCGCGCTTTGTGGCGGCGTAGAAACGTACATTAAATCGACATTATATTGTGAAACGGAAACGTATTATATTTGATCGACTTGCTGACGCCGCGCGGTGCGGCGGCAGCCGGCTAGCGTGCTTCTGGCAAGGTGATTAAGCGGTGATGACAACGTCTTTTTGAAAGTTTAGGATGGTTCGTTGCAATTAACTGAAACATGAGTGGGTGGTAATGGAAAGTATGGAGACTAAACTTGTAATTAACTGAAAGATAAAGTTGGAGGACTAAACTTGTAATTACTTGCAAGTTGAAATGAAGGAGCCGACACTTCCTAATAGTATATATAATAATAATGTACACAAGTTTTTTAATTTCAACTTGTGCTAGTACTCAAAGTCACATTTTAATAGGTGTAACATCTTATCCATACTTTATTGTTTAATATTGCAACTTAACTTTTTTTTGGAAGGCGATTTTTCTATGTTGTAGAGATCATCACAATCCCCAGAAGGGGAGTCCCTAGCCACTCTCCAATGGTCAGACTATGTTGTCTTAACCGGGCCCACGCTGACACGAGAGTGGCCGACCCACAAGCGAGTCGAGGCTGCGCATAAGGGGCACTAGGGCTTCCACCCGGAAAATTTCCCGCCACCTGCCACTTGACAGATGTTGCACCCTCCACAAGAGGCAAGCCTCTCTTGAGTAAATGCACGGTAGTAGAAAACCGGGGGCTATCAGAATCGAACCTGACACCTGCAAGCAAGCAGGCTAGTTTCGACTATCACTTAGCAAATGCCCCCCATATGTTGCCTGTGAGGATTAAACCGTAGATATCCCAAAGGAATCTTTACAACTTAACTACCATGATTTTTTTTAAAGTCCAACAAAATCTTTATTCATATGGATAGACTCGAGACTTACTCTTTCATATGGGAATTGCACTCATCTCTGCCTATAAAATAAAACTTACAAGTCAATTGTTGCATTTATTCTGAAGCAATATTAGTGGCGAGCATTTTGATATAAAATACCGAAAACACCAATACCAGTCAATTTTTGGTATGGGTTCAAACTGGTCTTTTACCTTAAAATACCAATACCGTATATTTTCAGTATCGATATCGATACAAAGTTTTGCCAAAATCAGTATCGAGATCAGTTCGATACAATACTGTAACGAGCTCATCCCTAAGTAATAGTCATGATAAGTTTCATTTCGGGTTTGTAGCTGGACAAGCATCAAGAAAGACGGAATCGAAAAAAGTGGATAAGCACGCTAAAGCTTGTGCTGAGAACCAACATGTCTTTATCTCTTTAGCCTTTGATACATTTGGCTCCCTAACACCCGAAGCTATTCGTTTCTTGACTAGGTTCCAACAAAACAATTTATCCCAATGTTTTAAAAACCGGTTTATACCGGCCGGTTGAACTGGTTATACCGCTTACCGGTGGCTTGGCCGGCACGAATTAGTACGGTATTTTGGGAAAACGGTATAAGATTTGAACCGCCGGTAAATTTCGGTATACCGGTTTATACCGCTATACCGGTACCGGCACAAGGTTAAATTTTGGACTTTATCGACCCGTAGTGAAGGTATAAATAACATGTGTGGTGAGAAAGAGCATAAACAAGTTTCTTAAACACAAAGTGACTTATATATATGTTACTTATCTTATGTAATTTTAGTATATTTTGATTATTGGTAACTAAAACTTCTTATTAAAGATTGTAAAAAACGAATGTCGTTGTACTTTTGTTGATGACGATGATTATAAAGTTTATCTTTTAATTAATCATATACTTGATGTATTTAACACTTGAATAGTTGAATGACATAAACCTAGTATTCCTTTCATATAAAAAAAACTTTGTGTGGGTAATTTTGGATTATTTTTTGATAATGGATTCACTTTTGAATTATTTTTTATTATGAAATCGTGTTCTATTGGATTACTTTTTTAATTGAAGTTGTATTTTATAGAATTATATATTTAAGTAGTCAATCCGGTTGAACCTCCCGATACAATCTGGTTCAACCGGTTGAACCATTTCTAAGTTCAATCCGGTATAGTTAAAAAACCGGTTTTTAAAACATTGATTTATCCACAATTATAGTTCATCTTCAAATGGCAGGGGTTTATATTTATGTAAATTAGAGTTTGATATAAGTTGACAAGTATTGTTTCATTTTCTCTCTTTATTTTATGAATCAACCCCAGAAACAGGGTAGAGAGAGAGAAAAGAAAGGTAGGGTTTAGAGAAGGATGGATGCATCAACAGAGAAGAATATTATTACTCAATCCTCAACAGACTACGATGCATCTGAAGACCGTCAACGACAATCACGTGAGCTTAAAGCTGGTTTGCATCCTCTTAAGGTACTCCGGTTCTACTTCTATAGATTTATTATTATTATTATCATTATTATTATTAATTTCCCCGATTAATTTGTGACAGATTTATTAAACAGGAAAAAGAATGTTTAGGGAAATGAATTGTTGTGATTTGATCATTTCATTGCTATTTCAGTTGTCAGTAGTTCCATTACAGAAGCCTAAGTTAGATTACCTCACACTGTTTAAATATAGTGGAGTGTGTTTGTTTGTTGTTGTTGTCAATATAGCGGCTCGGTGTGTGACGACGCTTTCGTATTGTTATCAGCCGGAGTAAAAGGGTGTTTGGGATTGAGTTTCAAAACTGTTATGTAACCCAAAAACACTTTCTGTTTTGGCTTTTGGCTTTTAAGGGTGAAAAAGCTGTTTTTGAAAAGTTAGAAATCTTGGCTTTTGACTTTTGGAAAAAAAAAATTACAAATTTACCACTCATACAACCAATATTCGCAATAAGTTAAGCGAAACACTTAAAAAATAACAATTTATTGACTTTTTGACGTTTCTCATCTCAAAAGCTAATCCAAACACTTTTTTTAAAACTCTTTTTCAAAAAGTCATAAGTCAATAAGCACTTTTGCATTTCCAAACTCAATCCCAAACACCCTGTAATTCGGCTGTCGGTTCTGGTTGTATTGTTTGATGAGAAATGACATACATTCTCACCCATTAGCTGTTTTATTATAATGCTTTTTAGGGGGGGGGGGGGGGGGTGCTTCACCGAAAAAAATTTCACTTTACTGATTTCTATCAATCTTGCATTGTCACATCATTTCACTGATTCAGAAATAGTTTTTTTTTTGGAGGCAGCACTCCACTGGAAATAAAATAGAGAGAAAGACAAAGGGGGAGAGACAAACCACGGGTACCAGCCCGTTAACTAGAACCAGGATTTGGTTCACGGGACCACTACCAGCATGGGTGGCGGCGGTGTTACTGTGCTGGTAGTGGGGTACCCGTGACCAATTCTGGTAGCGGCCCGTCCCCCCTTATATGTTGAGAGCTATGCTGTTAAAAGCTCCCTAGGCGCTTAGGCGCAGCCCGCTGTGCTCTAAAAGGCGAGCAGGTTTTCGGGCGCTGCTTCAGGGCATTTTCTGGCCAAATTTTTTGCCAAAAATGGCAAGTGAAGAACGGTAAATAAGCATGGAATCTACATAAAACGGTATAAACTAGCCCTAAACAAGCTTAAACGTGTCTGAAACTCCTAAAATAGTATTTTATACAATGCGCCTTGCTTAAAAAGGACCTCGCTTTTTAAGCGCTTAGGTTCTTGGTTCCGGGCTCGGCCTATGCACCTTGAGGCCGAGAACTCCCCGAGTACTCCCGACTTCGACTAGGGAGCGCCTAGCAACTTTTGCAACATTGACACCATCTTTAATTGTGGCTGTTTATATATACTCAACAGAACAAGTTTGTATTTTGGTACACTCGACGCACGCCTGGAGTTCGTTCTCAGACATCATATGAGGACAATATGAAACAGATAATGGACTTTAGCACGGTAAAATATCGTCAATATATATTCTTTAGATGCAAGATTGGTGGATGTTTTGTTTTGACTAATAGGTCTTTTGCATCAACTACAGGTTGAAGGATTTTGGGTGTGTTATTGTCATTTGGCTCGCCCATCATCCTTGCCAAGCCCAACTGATTTGCATCTTTTCAAACAGGGGATTCGTCCTTTATGGGAGGTACAAACGATATTTGAAGTTTTGAACTCTTTACCATTTGTCAGTTATTACTTAAAATTGACCATTAATGAATAATTATTTGGTTTTGTCTGATTACTGGTATCGTAGGATGCTGCTAACTGCAATGGCGGTAAGTGGATCATAAGATTTAAGAAGGCTATCTCAGGACGTTTCTGGGAGGATTTGGTAAGTAAGAAAATCTATATCTGTGTGTGTGACGCTTGTGTGCATGGTTCATAAGTCTCTTTAATGGTTATATTCATGGACGTACGGTTGCATTTTTTTTCATGGCACTTGTAGAGTTATAGTATGTTTGTGGACTTATGTCCACATGCTATAGGCTTTGCATTGATTTTGTGTACCAGTAACATTCTAGTGAAAGCGTAAATGATGCTTTTTCTAGTAAGAGATTATTGTCTGTTAAAACAATTTTCTTCGGCTTTTTGAACAAGGATCCAATATTTTATATTCCGCAAACCAAGTGACTACTGTGTTTAGGCTGTAGCAACATTGTTTTGTTACATGCCACCATTTTCTGTCGTATCGTATGATATATTTAAATATTCAAATTATTCCAATTCTTACTGTTTTCTTATTGGGGTGGGTCCCAGGTTTTAGCATTGGTAGGCGATCAACTTGATTATAGTGATAACATATGTGGAGTGGTGTTGAGCATCCGTTTCAACGAGGATATACTGAGCGTATGGAACCGCAATGCATCTGATAATCAGGTAAAAATTACCACACACTCCATGTTATCTTGCCAAACGAGTTACCAAGCTAATCATGTTCGAGTTAACACACTAGCCACTAGGCATCTGTGTACCCAAACAAGTTCAAGTTGACATGGGTCAGGTTGGGCCGCCTTGCCAACGCTTTTGTTCATTTTCTTTCATAGTAAACACGCTAATCATGTTCGCAGAACAATTTCTACCATGATAATCTATATCAATTTGACCCATTTTAAATAAAGCCTGCCTGACCCGAATCCCTTTTTAACTGCCCATTTGACATGTTTTGTTGTTTACATATTATTGATATTTTTTTTTTACTTATGACAAGGTGGTGATGGCTTTAAGAGATAATATAAAACGACACTTGAAGCTTCCACACGGGTACGTTATGGAATATAAACCACATGATGCTTCCTTGCGCGACAATTCATCGTATCGAAACACTTGGTTGAGAGGATAGACGCTAGCCTTCCTGCGCCTGGAAGGCTTATGATGGTCAACATTTGGATATTTGGCACAAGACTACAAGCTAAACATGTTATGACCTGGTGATTGTATCATTTTAACCACTGTTAATTTAAGCATCTCATGATCTATATGTAGAACATTTGAATTATGTTAAACATTAGTTAACAAATTTATTAATCATGATTGGTAGAAAAGCTATCTTATGATTAACAAGATTTTTAATTGAAAAACTACAGATGGTAGGTTGATGATTAGGATTATTATTAACAAGATTAAGTTTTTGGTTTGTTGCTTGTTTTCTTTAAGGATGTTAAAAACCCAGTGAAATTCACTGGTTTGGACAAATCAAAGCAAGTCTTTGGTTTGAGATTCAAACAGTTTGGTTCTACAAGGGTCCTTATCCAGATTGACGGTTTGGTTTGGTTCGGTTCGGTTTGAATTTTGTAACGGGTCGTTTGACCTTTTTTATAAGTATTTTTTTTTAATTTAGTAAATTTAGTACAAACTGATTGTTTTAGGAAAAAAATAAAACTATTTTTTAAAAACAATGGGTATGCGTGTATTATAGGGGTGTGAGGTGTCAATTGTGTTGGGTTGATGGGTTGGCGGGTTTATGGGTTGCGGGTTGGTGGGTTGATGGGTTGAAATGTGCAACCCGAACCCGACCCATATTATTATTCGTGTCAAATATTTCAACCCTAACCCGACCTACATAAAATCCGGGTCAACCTGAAGACGACCCGTTTAACACATATTTTTAAATGAGTAATACATGTTCATGAGTTATAAGCGGGTTGTTGGGTTGTAAGCGGGTTATCAATAAAATGTTTAATGGTGAGTATATAAGTGTGACAAATAAATAATATAGTATGCCAAAAATAACACAATTATAACTAACCATGTAAATAGAAATGGGAAAAGAAAAACAAAAATATAATATATTTTTTTCTAAATACTTAAACGGGTTAACGGGTCAACCCATTTTATATATGTGCCAACCCGAACCCGACCCGACCCATTTTGGTTTTCTTATTTACGAAACTAAAGTCTCAACAGTTTGAACGAAACTTTTGTCAAAAGAGGTTTACTAAAAGTACCTAAACACCCATACTATAACTATTTAAGAGGTTAACACTCTCATTTCTATGTTTTAGAATTGTAATAAAACTAGGTTTATTCCAACACGCGTAACTACGGTTTAAACCGAGGCTTAGATGTTTTAACGCGCGTGATGGACGGTTTAAACCGAGGTTTAGATGTACGTAGTTTAACGATTATAGCATTCTACACTTTTAATCATTATAGCCGCCAACAATCCAAAAGTAAAAATAACATAGTTGTAAAGACTATCACCACATCCAAAAATTCTTCAAACAGATTAAGATTTCGATTTTATCATGACACCTTAGTAATGAAAGACAATATAACGTGTTCCAAAATGCCAAGACTACATCGCTAACATGAATCTATACGACCTTAACATGTTTCGTGTCCTAAATAAGTAAACACAAATATACCTATTAATTTTCGTGTCTAAACAGGCTAAATACATGTTTACCTGTTTAACACTCATTAAGACATGTTAATGGTTTAAAAAAACATATAGGTTGTGGGGGGTGCAATACTAGAGTTATACGATGTTACTAGGTAGAATTCTACCTTTTAATGCTTGACGGTGCCCTTTATCATGTCGGGTTTGGAAAGTAGGTTCGTATCCTATCGTGTTAACATATTATAAATAAGTATTATCGTGTCTTATTGTGTTAACATGTTATAAATGACACGATAAGTTATCGTGTTGTATTCACGTATACATATTTTGTGTTTGTATCTTATTGTGTTCGTGTCTTTAACATGTTGGTATACAAGATTTGCGAGACCTAGATAGGCCTATAGATATAGATTAAGGGGCTGTTTGGAAACTTCTGAATGGGTAAGTGCTGACCCAGTAAAAGGTTCTGAATGGTTAAGTGCTGAATCAGTAGTGATGTTTGGTTGGACATCTGAATGGTTAAAATTTATTGTCCGCATGGCCTTGGGTTTTGCTTTGCTCTGTTTTCGTTTTTGCAGCAAACAACAGCAGCCCGAGCGTCTGAATCAATCAGACTTGTCTCCAGCGCTGACTGGGTAAGAGGGCTAGTTAGACCATTTTTTCGTTCAGCAACTCCAACCAAACACTCTCATGTCTGTCCGAGTCAGACGCCCATCCCAGTCAGAGGCATTAAGGGGCTGTTTGGTAGTCTCTTAATCAGCCTCTTACCCATTCAGTTTTGAATCATTCATCATTCAGACTGTTTGTTTCAGCATCTGAATGGAATGGTCAAGTGCTGAACCATTTAGCTAATAAAGGCTGCTGAATGATTTAGCTCTTAACCATTCAGAGCTTCTTAACTATTTAGATCATTTTAATGATTCAACACTTAATCAACCAAACAGCCCTTAAGACTCAACCAAACAGGACCTAAATCATTTTAACCTTGCATATATAACAAATTTTTTGTTTAAAAAAAAAAAAAAGAAAAACATATCAAGCCTCAAGCAAGCTTGTAAACCGATCAGCAACAAGTTTTGCTTCTCAATCATCACATGTTGCCCCAATTAAAACCCACAAAACTACGATCTGTATCAAACATGATCACTATCCATATACCTTCCAATCATCATCTCACACAACAATTCCAAACAATATCCTCATTATTAGAACCCGACTCCAACACCCTTCATCAATCCAACCTATGTAACTCTTTAAATAATAATGTTACATACACAAAACTTATTCAATCATCAACACATTCACGTTGTTCAATCCATGGAAAACTCGTACATTCACATATAATTAAAACAGGATACACCCCACGTTTGTTTTTACACAACACGTTAATGAATATGTACTTAAAATGTAATGAACCACACTTTGCCCTCCAACTGTTCGACGAAATGTCTCAACGAAATATTGTTTCTTGGAATTCATTGATTTCTGGGTATGCCCAAATGGGTCGGTATATTAATGCAAAAGAAGTGTTTCTTGAAGCTAGAATGGAGAATGTTGATGTTAGTAAGTATACGTATGCGAGTATGCTTAGTGTGTGTGCTCGGACTGGTGATTTGGAGCTAGGGAAGGTTATACATGGGTTGATTATTGTAAGTGGTGTAGATGTTGATGCCTTTTTGAGTAATCCGCTTGTTGGGATGTATTCGCAGTGTGGGAGGGTGGATCAAGCGCGGGTTGTGTTTGATAAGTGTGATGGGTTAGATGATGTTTCGTGGAACTCGATGATTGCTGGTTATGTTAAAGCTGGTTTGCATCATGAAATGTTACAGATTTTGGTTAAAATGCATCGAAGGGGAGTTAAGTTTAGTAGCTATGTGTTAGGGAGTGTTCTTAACGCGTGTTGTACAGGTTTTAATTTTTCTTTGACGTGGGGAAAGTTACTACACTCGTGCTCTGTGAAACTAGGTTGGGATCATGATGTTATTGTTGGGACTGCTTTACTTGACATGTATGCTAAAACCGGGGATTTAAATGATGCAATTTTGGTTTTTAATGTTCTACGAGACAAGAATATTGTTATGTATAATGCAATGATAGCAGGGCTGCTTCGTGGAGAGGATATAAATGATGAATTAGTGAAGAAGGCGTCGAGTCTTTTTATTAGTATGCAAAGGGACGGGCTAAGGCCTTCAGAGTTTACGTTTTCGACAATCGTTAAAGCTTGTATTGCATTTCAAGATTTGGAGTTTGGGAAACAGATTCATGCGCATGTTATCAAGAACAATCTTCAGTCTGATGAGTACATTGGAAGTGTTCTTGTGGAGTTTTACTCTTTATGGAGCTTATTGAATGATGCATTAACTTGTTTTGATTCGACTTATAAACAAGACATTGTGATATGGACATCCATGATTGTGGGCCTCACCCAAAACGGTGAATATGAACGAGCGCTAGGTTTGTTTGGTGAATTTCTTACGTTCGGATTAAAACCAGATGAATTCACTGTTTCAACCGTGCTGAGTGCTTGTGCTAATTTGGGTGGTGTGAGATTTGGTGAGCAGATTCAAAGCTATTCGGTTTAAAACTGGAACTTTAAAGTCGAGTATGGTTGTAAATTCATTGATATATATGTATGCAAAGTCGGGTGACATTGATTCTGCAAATCGGATGTTTGAGATGGCTGATAAATTTGATGTGGTATCATGGAGTGTGATGATATGTGGTGCTGCATATCACGGATGTGCAAAGGAAGCTTTGGCCATCTTTGACTTGATGATTAGTAGTGGGATTGCACCAAATGATGTGGCGTTTCTAGGAGTTCTTACTGCATGTAGTCATGGAGGGCTTGTTGAGGAAGGATTCAGGTAACCATATCACTCTGTTTGTGACTTCATTATAGATGTAAGTTTATTGATTCGACCATTTGACTTGTGTGAGATCGACCCAACCCGGTTTGACTCCTATAAGTAAACGGGTCAAAATTTTCATCATTCCTTCATTATGTTTTTTTATCATGATGTAAACCACTAACTATATATCCAATGTTTCAGATGTTATGAAACAATGAAGAGAGACTATGGTATTACACCAACTGAAAAGCACTGTGCATGCATAGTAGATCTATTCGGTCGTGCTGGAAGACTATCTGATGCTGAATCATTTATCACCAACTCAGATTTTAGACACGCCCCTGTAATGTGGCGATCCCTATTAAGTTCTTGTAGGATTCATAAGAACACGGAGATGGCGAAACGTGTAGCCGAGAGATTAATTGAACTTGAGCCACAGGCATCTTCATCTTACGTGCTTCTTTACAACATCTACAATGATGTTGGAATGGAAACACAGGCTACAAAAGTAAGAGACTTGATGACTAACCGAAGGATCAAGAAAGAACCGGGTTAAGTTGGATCGAGGTGGGAAACCGAGTTCATTCTTTTCTGGTTGGTGATAAATCTCACCCTCAAAGTGCAAAAATATATGAAAAATTAGAAGATATGCTCGAGAAAATCAAGAAAATTGGTTATGTTGACGGGAAGAACAACAATGGTTTATCGGTAAATCACCATAGTGAAAAGTTAGCAGTTGTCCTAGGTTTGTTAAGTTTGCCTTTATCGGCTCCTGTGAGAGTGATGAAGAACTTGAGAGTGTGCCAAGATTGTCATACTGTAATGAAACTGGTATCCAAGGTCGAAAACCGGAAATAGTTCTACGAGACTCGATTCGGTTTCATCGGTTTAGAGATGGAGCTTGTTCTTGTGGGGATTATTGGTAACAATCAAAGGGCTAAAACGGTAATTTTCTATCTTTCAGACCGTATACTTCATTCCAGCGGTGTGGATGGGTCGGGTTGGTTTCGTCACAGTATAGATCATCTATGAAAAAAATAGAAAAAAAATATATAAGGGTTTTAGTGTTGGTTCAATTACTTCGGTTATTTATATATATATAGTTAACCGAACTATCATTTGCTCATTCAGTTCGGTTATTTTAGTTACTTTGGTCGGTTTTTCTGGTCACCCCTGCTTCATTTAAAATCAAAGGATGTTTGATATTTCAAGAAATGTTTTATCGGATAACAACCTATGGTTTCTATGTGTATCTATATATAGCTAGAGGTATCCCATAACAATTGCTTTCCCATAAAAATTTTCTATTGAACCTATATAATAACCAACAATCTTTGTTTTTATTCATCAGTAAAAACGGTTTACATAAACATTTTCCTCTTTTTCTTTTCCATCTCCCTCGCGAAACGATATCGCAGCATATCGTTTCACAGAGAGATCAAGAAAGAAAAAGAGGAAAATGAGAGAAATCGTAAGCATACATCTTGGACAAGCCGGAATTCAAGTTGGAAATTCCTGTTGGAACTCTATTGCCTTGAACATGGCATTCAACCTGATGGACTTATGCCTAAGTACTTATACTTATATTCTTCTATACTATTCAGTATATACTATCTAATGTTGTTTAAAGTTTATAGTAGACTAGACCGGTCAGACCAGAAATGGGATCCCTAGCCACTTCGGTTGGCATGGGTTGATTTGGCCTGGTTGGACCGGCCAGTTTTTGTACGAGTGACTCAGTTTAGAGACCGTACAGGTTTTTGGTAAATTTTATTTGGATTACAAGATTTAAGCCTTAGACATTGCATATAAAAATTAAAGTGTTTCTAGAAAGATGTTGATGTTATAATAATTTTACATGAAACATAAATATTTTTCAAAATTATTATGACTTCATCCTATCATAAATTATTATGGCTGGTTTAATAACGGTTTTGTTCAAAACAATCTAATAATTTTCTACCGTTGGAATGTAGACATACATCAAACGATTCCTTCGGAACCTTCTTCAGCGAAGGCAGAAGAGGAAAGTATGTCCCCAGAGCTGTATTTCTTGATCTTGAACCCACTGTGATCGATGAAGTTAGAACCGGGAGTTACAGGAAACTCTTCAATCCCAGCCAACTCATTTCGGTAAAGAGGATGCAGCTAATAACTTTGCCAGAGGACATTACACGGTGGGAAGAGAAATCATCAATCAATGTGTTGATCGTGTGAGAAAACTAGCGGACAATTGCAGTAATCTGCAAGGGTTTATGGTTTTCAACGCCGTTGGCGGTGGCACTGGCTCTGGTTTAGGATCATTGCTCTTAGAACGCTTGTCCAACGAGTATGCGAAGACATTGAAGCTGGGGTTTACAATATTTCCATCTCCAAAGGTAAAGTATACTAGCTCATGAGTTACTAAAGATCGGCTCGCTAAAAGCTCCAATCAAGCCTAAAAATAAAATTTGTTCAATGAATGAACACAAGCCTGAGCTTTACTTATCGAGCTCGAGCCGGCTCGCGAGCCTAAGCGTTCTAAATTATATACTACTTATTTACTGTATTAATTGTATCGCTATATAATAATTATTATTTCCATCTCACTTTTATGCATTTTGTGGCGGCATTGTAGGTTTCGACTGCAGTTGTGGAGCCTTACAATGCTGTGTTGGCGACTCATTCAATGATCGAACACACAGACATTGTGTGCAATTAGACAATGAAGCCATATATGATATATGCCGGAAAGGGTTACGCGTCGAAAAGCCATCTTACAGGAACCTGAATCGCTTGATATCTCAAACGATCTCATCCTTAACGACTTCCTTGAGGTTTAATGGATCCATGAACGTCGATATCTCAGAATTCCAAACGAATCTCGTCCCGTTCCACGGATCCACTTCATGCTTTCATCATATGCACCGTGATCTCATCTTCACGCGCCTACCACGAGCTTTGCTCAGTTTCTGAAATCACAAACGCTGTATTTGATCCGTCTAACATGATGGTTAGTGCAACCCGAGGAAAGGGAAATACGTGGGGTGTTGCCTCATGTACCGTGGAGACATTGCTCCAAAAGACGTTAACAATGCCGTTGGATCGATCAAAACAAAAAAGACGGTTCAATTCGTCGACTGGTGAGTTTAATTGAGTTGTTAAATTTGGGGAAACGAGCCAATCGCTCGTAACCTACCGAATCGAGCCGAGCTTAAACGAGCTCGAGCCAAACTCTAGCTTAATAATAGGCTTATTTAATAAACGAGCCCAAGCTTCACTTATCTAGCTTGAGCTGGTTAGCAAGCTTAGACGAGCATATTAGTAAATATTTCTAATTAATATATAAAATATATATTTACATAATAATCATTATTATACACAAGAATATGATAAAAATAACTAAATAATATATTATGTTATATATAAAAGTTAAAATTAAAATGTACATGAAAAATAATATAATAGCTCGGCTTGGCTCGTCTGCACTCCTGTTGGGGAAAGTAGTTCCTAAGAACAATAGATTGTTAATTGAGGTCTGAACTTTCAGGTGTCCTACGGGATTCAAGTGCGGGATCAACTACCAGGCTCCTACGGTGGTGCCTGGCGGAGATTTGGCGAAGGTGAAACGCGCAGTATGTATGATCAGCAACAACACTGCAGTTTCGGAGGTTTTTAGTCGGATTGATCATAAATTCGATATGATGTTCGCTAAACGGGCGTTTGTGCATGGTATTTGGGTGAAGGATGGAAGAAGGCGAGTTCTCGGAGGCCGCGAGAAGATCTTGCAGCCCTGGAGAAAGATTATGAAGAAGTTGTTCAAGACAGTCAGCAGGAGGAGTACTAATTTGAAATTTAAATGGCGCCAATCTCATGTAAAATGACTCATTTGTCCTTGCATATGAAAGGCTTAACGTTTGACTGTGTGCACTTGAAGGGCATTGATGAGAATTGACCTCTGATAATGTCATTATACTAATTACGATTCTAATTTTTTTCTATCTTGAGAAAATGGAACTTTAACTAATTTTGCTAATGATTCTAGTAATTAATGCAGATGGCAAAAAATATTTAAATTAAAACAACTCTAGCACTTTAGTTTAATATTAATATCAGAAGATTGGAGCTTTGGTTGGGTCAAACATAGTTTAGGTAAAACCTGTTTCGGTTATATAACCGTTAAAAACAGTTCTAGTTAATTGTTTCAAGATTATTATAGTTACAACTTACAAAATCTAGTTTTATTTCAAGTCAAAACAAAAAAAACAATCAAGTTCATTTAAATACTTGTAAAGAACTTATGCGATATGCGATATGTAATATTAATACAAAAATATAAAGCTGAGTTTGATTTAGCTGTGTATACTTGTATAAATCTCAACGAATATAAAGCTCAGTTTGATTTAGTTGTTAACCCACTTAGACCACATTGCCACAACACATCTCACCTTCGTATCAGCGTCACATTAGTTTTCTCCACACTTTTGCCGCAACTTGTCAAATCAAAGGAAATGCATTAGATTCTCATGCTTCACATTCACATCCAAAATTTAAATAAATTAAACTAAACCAAAATGTGATAAGTTATTTGACATTGGGCGCCACACTCTCTCCCCCACACACAGTCACTTTGCGGTATGCAGTGGCAAATCTAGAAATGATTTACAGGGTTCCTTTCGTGATTTTCACTTATATTTTAAATTTTTTCCACTAGAATTTTTAATTTTTCCAAATCGAGGGCGTCCTGAGAACCCTCGAAAACCCTCTCTGGATCCGTCACTGGAGGTATACTTGGAAAAAACAAAACGCCGCTTGCCGCATCACATGAATGGATAATGCCGAGTCTCCGCATGTTGCCGAAGATGCCAATGTGATTTTGCAGGTGCACTCCGTGTGGCCTAGAGGCCCATTTGGTTTGCAATAACTTTTTGTAGGAAACGAAACTCATTAAAGAAACTGAGATGGGAAGGAATGAATTTTCTTTGTTATTTTTTTTATCATGTTTGGATAGCAATTGGAATGCTAAAAAAATCAAATGACATAAATGCCAAATAATCAAATGTCATCTATATATATATATAAAACAAAGCCCTTTTGCTGACGTGGCGTCCATTGGTTCATTCAATCCCCCCTTGAAATCGCCACGTGGCATAATAAGGTGAAGATTTTATTATTTTTGAATTTTTTTCGTTATCTGTATATTCATCCTTTTCTCCCAAAACCTAAAAAGCTTTCACCAAATCTCCTCTACCTCCAAAACCAACTCCACCTAACACCCCCCCCCCCCCCCCTCCCCTTCTCTCCGACTCCACCTTTTCCCGAAATCATTCTCAGTCTCAGGCTCTGGCACAGGCAAAACACTTTCTTTCACACATGTTTCAACCTTCTCGGCAACAGGAACATCAGATTCTGCAACACTTTTCAAGGTTTCTTCTGCCATTGATCATGGATAAAAAATATATGTTTCAAATAATATAAACTCATGGCAACCAACAAGTAAAATAGAGACACTTCGTCTACCGACGTCCTTCAAAACGTCCCTATCTGTGTTTACTTATTATGCGATTATGAAGGAGAAAAACACAAAATACAATCAAAAACCTGATATACAAAAGCTTTTGATATGTTTAAAATATTTGTTCGAATGTTTAGAATATTATCAACAATATATTGATATGTCTTACTAAACGTTATGATTCTCATAAAATGGAATTTATATCTTCATGTAGGACCAGACTGTATTCCATAGAATTGTCAAGAGGCAGATGACTATATGGTTGGTTTCTCACAGGATAAACTTGAAGAAGATTTGTATGTAATGAATTACTTTTCATATAACGTTTGTCTTTATAGTTGATTATTTTTGTATTTATGTACTGTACAATTTATCTATTAGAAATTCAATGTGGAGGAGAGCTGTGGTGGCTATGGGGTGGACGACGGAGAGCTGAGTGATGACAGAGGTCAGGGGCGGCGGTTGGTTCCTATCGGAGAGAGAGAGAAAGAAAGGAAAACATATTGTTGCTGTGAAAGTTTAGTCCTAATGTGAACACGCGGGAGTTAAGACTGGAGACCGGAGGTGTGTGGTGGGATGCAGGTGATGGTGTGGAAAGATGGTGTTTATAGAGTTTTTTTTTCTAAGAAGAGGGTGGAAGATCTAGGATCGATCTGATAATATTCATCATCTTCGAAGCATACAAAACCTTAACGGAGTCTCTTAACGGCGCTAACGTTTCCCGACCAGCTATGGTTTATTCCTTCATCGATTCCGTTAATATTAACAGCCGTAGGTTTGTTCATGCATTAGCAAACGTTTGTATGATTCGTGTCGATTTATGCATCTATTAGGAATATGTTTGTTAAATATTATACGATTTTGTTGCTTTGATATATATTGTTGTTGAGATATGTGAAAATTGTGTTGTTGGTTAAATTCGGGTTTAATTGGATTGTGGATTGATGCTTTGGAGTTGGGGAGATTTGATGTTTATGTAGGTTGCAAATGCACTTGATCATGTACACATGGGTACAGATGCCTTACGACTGCTAAGAGCTTTATGTATTTATGTATTTATAAGTGTTTCTTGATAATAAAGATTGTTTCTTGATATTAAAGGTTGAGTCTTTATCTGCAAAGGTAGTGTTTGATAGGGTTTTTTAGTAGTTTATTGATTCAATTTATCTGGTGTTATGGTATTGATTATGATTTGTTTAATTGATAGAAAAAGAAGGAAGAAGAGAGAGTCAGAGAGAAGAAGTTGAATGAGTTGTTTAATATTGTTGTTGTTCAACCCAAAGTACATGTAGGTATGTTTTCTATTATTAGTTCTCATTATAATGAAATATTATCCTAAAAATATTCGACAGGTAGTTATAGTTAGACAATGTGTTGCGGTTTAACATTACGTCCTGCCACATCAATACCACGTAGATCTTGATGTTTATAGATAGTTCTAGAGGCTCTGTGCTTTTTGTGTGTGTGTGAACTAGGAGAATCTTGATAGAGATTATTCTAATTTTGTTGCTTACTTTTTTGGATATTTGGTTACATTTGACATTCATACATTCATATATATGACAAGAAAGAGGATATGAGATGATAAAGATGATGTTTTTATTGAATCTTTTTGAAATTTAATATAAAGTTCCAAGAACTATACAAGAGTTGGATGCCGTTTTGTAGGAAATATGGGATTAAAAGTAGGGCTCATGAGTGGTTTTTCTTGACGTATGGTTATGATGAATTTCTTTTTAAAATTGATGTATTTGAAGCTAATGGAGAGAACATGAAGGTGAGTAATCTTTTGATAAATTAAGAAAGAGGTATTATTACTTTTCTTTGTTTAAGATGAGTCCCATGAATTGGATAATCAATTAGCATGCTGTAAAACTAGCTAGGCCCCTTTTGCTGACGTGGCGTTCAATGGTAGCCTCAACCCCACCTTGAATGTGCCACGTGGCATAATAAGGTGATGAATTTATTATTTTTTAATTTTTTTTGTTTTTGTTATTAAAAAAAGCTATTCTAATCAGGTATCGTCTCAATTATTGTTCCTCTCTCTTCGTATTTTCTTAACCTAAAACCCTCTTCATCTTCTTTCATTAATAATCGATTTCACCTTAATCGATAATATTCCTCTCCCTGTTGGTCAACTTCCCTCTCTCGATTCCGATTTTCTCTGGTCATGTTAATGTGTTCTTTTGTCTGTACATTAGAAGAGGGTCATACCAGACAGACCAAAAGAAACTCTAGGCGAATAACTAATCCGATCACCGTCGTACTTTCCCGAAATTAACTGTATTTGAAAGCGTAGAAGAAGCCATGAACGATGGAGATACAGAAGCCATGGTAGGTTTCTTCATAAATACAGAGAGAGGGATGCTTGAATTTTGATGTTTGAGTGTCATTGGTTTGACTTTGTATTAAATTCTCCTGTTCATCCACCTTCTACTTTCCTATAGAGCAGAGTGGAAAATTTATGGGTGATTGTCATAGGGTGGTTATTTGTAGATTTGCAGTTTTTTTTTCATAATTGAACTATTTTTTATTTTTATTTTTTTGTAATTGAACTTAATTTGCAGTTTAAAAAAAATGTGATATAAATGGCGCTCGATGTAGTTTTGAAGATGAAATTGAAAGAGATGATTGATGATCGTCGTTGTCATAGGCGATTCACAAACCACGGCCAGCAAACTGTTGAGGGGTATGTGTTTATAAGAGGGTAATTTTAGTTTTACTGTTAATATGTTGTGTTTGTTGCTTGATTAGTTGCAAGAATTTGTGATTTTTTTCCCTTTGTTGACTGTTATGTTTTGGTATAAGTGTGCCTTTTGGTTTAGGGAATTTGAAAGATTATTATGCATTTATATATGATGTTTTTTGTTAATGAAAGGATTGGATGCGATTTAATGTTGCGTTTTGGCATACGTTTTAGTGCTCTTTGTGATTTAAAGATTGGTTATATCATTAACCACCTGCATTGACGACAAATTGTTCAATCATTAATGTACAAATATGATAGCAATATGTTATGTGCTCTTTGCAAAGCAAAATTATTGTAAATTTTCTACTTTCATATGTATATATGGTCTTATGTTTGATTTATGAAGTGAAACTAATATATTTTTAGGTTTACGGAACTAATAGATTTAGTCTAATGTTTGACTTATTAATTTTGTGTCCTGTAATGAAAATGGCTGCCTGACACTAGGGCATTGACCACCCGCACATGGAAGTTCATGACAAATAGACTTTTTTTTCCACTAAGCAATCCGTGAGTTCTTTGCACAACATTTGATTTGTCACTATGAAAAAAAATGTCTCATTTGTTTATATTTACATGTTATTTTACACATGCATTGTTTTTGTTGTAGGTTATTGATGTTCTTCTTTATGGCATGCCAAATGTATCTAAGGTTAGACACTATTGTCTGTAGTATTTGATGTTATGGCATTTAAAAGGGTAGCCGGGAGGTGTTGTAAATTGTCATCTAAGTGAACCTTATATGAGTAGCAACATTATTTAAATTTACTAACCAAAAAAAAAAAAAAAAAAAAGAAGACAGAGCATTATTCTAGATGAACTTTTTACATATGTACAAACTTTACAGAAAAGGATTGGCTGCATATCTTTATGGAGCATAAGAAGAAAAAAGTTAACATATAGTTTCCACCACTTAAGTCTTATTCGTTTGGTTTCAGTTACTATTGGACTCGAATTTGATTGAGGTAAGACGTTAGTTATACCGACAGTTGTGATTAGGTTCAGCACTGGAATTATGTGCTTTGAGTTAAACGCTATTCATTTAATTGTCTCATAGGCATTATTTAAGTTGATTGCAAACTTGGAGAATGGGGATCTGTAAGAGAATCTTATTAGATTATACTTGAAAAGATATTAGGTCAGATAGAGAATAAGTGACATGTTTCTTTTCTTTTTTAACAAATTTAGTCAAGCTAGGCGAGAATACAAAGTCACAAAATCTGTTTTTTGTTGGGTGTTTCCTACAACACGGGTGCCTTTTTGGCGAGTTTTAGTAACCTAGGTGCCTTTTGGTGGTCGTTGATGAATATATGCCTAAAGGGAGTTTGGAAAATCATCTTTTTAGAAGTAAGTTTGATTGATTGATTCTAAATGATTGTTTGATTGGTTGAGTAAGTTTTTAGTGATTCTTAACGTGTCACTTAGTTATATAGGAAACATAGGAAACTCTTGTGTCAATGCTGACTGGGCCGCGGGAGTACTAAATATTACAAGAGACTGAGAAGTAAAATTGCAACGGCTATAGTGCGTATAATATAGTATGAATTACTAGGTGATTCTGAATTTGATAATGTCTTTCTCTATTTAAGGTATTACAAAACCCTCACAAGCATTTTGAGGAAGCACAGTCAATTATAGATAGTGTTTCAGAATTACAGGATCCAAAATGAATATTTACAAGCTCAACAACGCATACTTTTCTTTATTAGCTCTGCAAACTTTGAGTTTCTTCTAAAGATCACATTTTTTTTCCTACCCAGATAAGTTTTATTAGTTTTCCATTCCATTTTCTTTGATTTTTATCATATTTCCCATAAAAAACCAAAAAAAATATATGTATTGTCAATAGAGAATTGCCTGTAGCTGCATAAGAATAATCATCTCTGTTTTTTTATTGTTTTGTTTATATTTCAATAGCATATTGTCTGTCTATTAAAAGGGTAACAGTTGGTTGAATATGTGAGTTGTATTTGTAAGAATAGTAAGATGTTTAGCAAAAGTAGTCATAGCTGAAAGTGTATAATGACATAAAACGGACACACAGATAACACACTTTTTGAATAGTTCTGTCCATTATAAACTGCATTTTGAAGTGTGGTTTTACTTTATAGATATTATTCTAAATCACATGCGGCTCATATGTGCAAAATTCTCAAGTTTGATTAATGAACTATTAAACTACTGACTTATGTTGTGTTTTAGGGTGCAAATTTATACGAGGTCTATAATAACTTAGTTTGCATTGCTGGTGCTTCAGGTAAAGTATAGTTTTTTCTTTCTTTTCAAATTGACCAATATATAACTGTTTAACAGTAATAATGTCATCAAAAACCTCAATTCTCTGTTCCGTTGCTTTAATTCAAGAGTTTATTTGCTTTACTATTTTTAACACACTTTTTATATGTAAAAGTAAAATTGCATAAAATATTTTATGGTCAATCTATCCAAATTGGTTTTGACCCGTATCCAGCCAACCCATTTGTCCACATTAAGGTTTTTTTTTTCTTAACCCATTGGGGAAATGAGTCAGTAAGCTATTCGATATTAGAGTTATGCATTTTTTTCTTAACCCATTGGTTTATTAGAGTTATAGATTGTTTTAGGTTATGTATTGGATATTGGTATTAGAGCTATGCATTTTTTTTTTCTTAACCCATTGGTTTATTAGAGTTATATATTTTTTTAGGTTATGTATTGAATATTGGAATTAGAGCTATGCATTCACCGCACACATTTTTTTAGCAGTCATTTTCTACATCTTGCATAAATTTGTTTAACATGTACAAAAATACTCGAAATAGACAAATAAGGTGACCATGCTAAATCTCGTGTTGTAAACAGTAAACTTGATATCACATATTAATCTGACTTATAAATTCTGTGTCTGTATAATCACATTGATATAAGCCGCATAAAGTTTACATGTGCGCCTGGCAATAAAATTTGCGGTTTCTCTTTTAATCTTGTATGCTACTTTCTGAACCTTAAGTTAAGTTGCATTCATGCTGACCATCTTTATATGATTAATTTTTCTGGAACTTGTGATTCAAGGTCAAGATAATTTGCCACCTACACTATGACCATCTGAGAGTGGTTTTTCATGTCTGCGAAAGAGTCAGAAAAGCTGTGAGTTTTTCTATTATTAATTTTATCTTTGTTTCTTTACACATCACCAGGATTTAACAATTCATTCCTCAGGTTGTGATAGCTCGCCAGTTCTATTTCAAGTTCATATTAATTTTTTCAATCTCGGGACGTTCCTGGTGTATTTTCTTGTCCAATTTGAAGATGGAAATCAACTTTATTAAACTTTAAAAAAATGGATTTTAACTTGGAATACAATAGCTTATGTGTACGGTTTTTATGCAAGGTTTGGTGTCTGATGATGAAGCTTCATCAGATATCCAGGTCAGCAAAATGCATCACAAACTGGTCATATATTGTGTAAACTGTGTCCAGCTGAATAATTACTTGATTTATATTATATGTTCATTAATGATAATTTTATAACTTCATTACAGCGGACAGCCAAAATATTATGACACATTCAACATTTTAAATTACAATACTGTTAATAATTTTCATTATATTACACAATATCATATTAACATTTTTTTTAAAACATCATTTCACTACTGCAGATGAAATAATCTACATTTATAGTGATGATCTGATGCTGATGATGATTTTCCTACCAACCATCCTGCCGTTGAAGAACATGATGTTACTGTTGAAGAATATGATGATGCTATTGAACAACATCACCCTCCTGTACATCCTAATGAATCTGATAATGCTGCTACTCTTTCAGATGATCATATTCCAGTCAATCACCCTGCAGTTGAACAACATGACCCTGCTGTTGAAGAAAATTATGATGCTGTTGCTCTTAATGAAGATAAAAATGCTGCTGATCTTACTTTGGATTCTACTGCTGATGAAGATCCAACAGTAGTTAAACAACTTACACATAAATTTGTAAAGTTCCAACTCTTTTTAATCTTTAAATACTTTCAATTAACATTATTTTAACAACTTTATATTCTAATGTCAAATTTTACTCAATACTTATGGCAGAGATTTCCTATATGGTTTTCTCGAAAGGCTGACTTTGTAAATGGAGCAGAACTACAAATCAAGTTTGCTGATGGAAATATCATTAAGGAAAACATTCGTGCAGAAGTATCCGGAAATCAGGTGAGATTTGCAGTTTGTAAGTGGCAACATGTATGCAAAAACTTGGAATACGCAATGGTGGCAGATATCGACTGAAATACTACAAAAGTGAAGGTCTCCTTGCTGTTTATAATGAATAGAACATCTCTACATAACATTATATGTTAAGTAGAATATGTTCCTCTTTAGTTGGTAGTATGTTTATATTTTGAAGTCTCAACTTTTCAACTATGAACTTTGTTATCATAGACAACTTGGTCTAACGATGTTTCCCTAGCTATGTTTGACTAAAACTTCTTACTTTTAACCACTTTTTTGACTTCTGATTTACTGATTTTGAGTTGTATCACACTATTATAACCACTTCTTTTACCTCTCATTGAGTGATTTTGTGTTTTCATAATAACATAATATTACTGATTCACTGTGACATAAATAACATATGAACAAACAAATAAATTCTCACATAATCTAAAAACATAACATCCTTATTATTATTATTATCATTATTATTAATAACTATTCTATAACCAATCCATATTATTTATACTATATTTTATTCTAATATTTTAAGTAAAATACGTGCAATTGTCTGTTGTAAGACTCATTTGACGATTCCATATTATTTATATAAATTTTATTATTTTTCACCCCCGGGAAGCTCCCGGGTTATTTGCTAGTTACTTATATAATTATATAGTATCTATACAATATCTTTACTTTCTTTCCAATTTGACCACCAAACTTTGACCAATAACTTTCTTACTAATTTATGTACTTTAATTTATTCTAATTTGACCACCAAACTTTTAACTTCTAGGATTTCAAACTTTGACCACCAAACTTTTAGCTTTTAGACGCGAGTATTTTTTTAAAACCAACGTTAGAATAACAGTGACTTAATATTATCTTTTATGTCCACGAAACCCTTCACGCAACAGCAGCTCCCACAGTGACGCAATCTTTAACGTCTACCAAACCCTCAACGCAACAGGAGCTTCGGCCGCGAAACGTGGGGCTAGTTATAGTTAGACCTCTCAAATAAGTTAATCTTCATTATCACCTACCTCATCAACTGTTCAATCGATGGAGGCCAAATTTTAACAAGTATTAGTGGAACCAATTGATTTTATCTTTTTGACCAATTACTGCAAAATTTGGGTAGGGAAGCGTTTGTGTTGTGTGTGCTATGTAAAGAATTGATGGTGTTAGCTTTTTTTATGATATTTTACAGCCACAGTCTAGAGTTAGTCTCATGCAAAATAATTTGGTTATGAATGGAGTAATCTAACATTTAATCTCAAAAATTTTCTCCAACCAAAAACAAAGAAAAGCAAAAAACCCACTTAACAATCATATGATTGGTATCAAGAAAATAAACAGGTACAAGAAGATCCATAAGAAAAAACTAACAGTTTTGATAATTAATCTTTTTCCATAAAACACAAAAACATAACAACCAAAATCGAGTGCACTAACATGTAATTTCTTTCTTCAACGATTGGCCTTGGCAACCCTCTCGATCTCATCCTTCTTCTTAATAGCATAGCTGCAAATAACAAGCAATTTATCATTAAAACATGATTTAACAATCACAGCCATGAACCAAAAGTATAAAAAGAAAACATAATATGTTTTACTGCATATTGTACCTGTTTGAAGAACCCTTGGCGGCATTGATAAGCTCATCAGCAAGGCACTCGGCAATAGTTTTAACGTTCCTGAACGCACTCTCACGTGCACCGGTGGTAAGAAGATAGATAGCCTGGTTAACACGCCTTAACGGAGAAATATCAACAGCCTGACGCCTAACAACACCAGCTGAACCAATTCTAGTAGCATCTTCTCTTGGTCCACTATAATAATCATTACATAACATGTTATTAATCTTCAACAGATAAAAACTTGGTTATATTTATTTCTAATGGGTAAACACGTTTAATATAAACTATCAGTTAAGATAGGTAAGTTTACCTGTTAATGACAGCATCAACAATGATTTGAATGGGGTTAGCATCGGTCAACAGGTGGATGATCTCCATGGCATGCTTGACAATGCGAACAGCCATCAACTTTTTACCGTTGTTTCTCCCGTGCATCATAAGAGAGTTGGTCAAACGCTCAACAACTGGGCATTGGGCCTTCCTGAATCTCTTAGCTTGGTACCTACCGGCTGTGTGGGGCATGTAAATCGGGTGCTTGGAAGCAGTAGCGGTGATGTAATCTTCCACAGAAAGATCTGAAACCTACATATTAAACCAATATATATTTAATGTTTCATTTTTTACCATTCTCTTTGCATCATTATTACATAGCTTCTTTTTCACTTGTTACAAGCTTTTAAGAATAAACCACATAGTCTGCCAACTCAAACTGAAAAGTCTTGGTATTTAACTAACGTGTCGTTCATTCAAATTTCATAAAATAATTTGAATTTGCATTCGTTATTGCTAAGAAAAAAATTACAAAATGGTAAAACAAGAAGTCTCCTACAAGGATAAATTTAAGTCTTCTTTCCACGTTATTCGACTACATTGAATTTCACATAATCGAGTTCTACCGACAAAAATAACAGCTAATTTATTTATGCATTGCATAAAAATCAACTTGTTTTCAGATCAAGTGACTGAATTTATCTTGCATATGATCATATATGCATTATATCACACCATTTAAAAAGTCCTAAAAGTAATCAAACAAATAACCTTATTCATTAACACACAATACTGTCATTTGTTCTAAAAGCATATGACTATTACAACCACATTCCTATTAATAATAATCATTCAAAATACTATAAATATACAAGACAGAAATGTGATAATAAAAAATACTACCTGCTATAAGTTCTAAAACGTTACTTAAACCTAATTAACCAGAGACCGATAGAGATTATACACAGAAGTTTAAACAGAAACTAACTAGACAGCTGTAACATAGATCTGATAATAATAATTAATAGTAATAATAATAATAAAAGTACCTGAACGTCATCGTAGGTCCAACGATTGAACAGCAAGACATCGCTGTGAGACTTTCCGTCTTCAGCAACTGGTGGCAAAAACCTCCATTCTAACAGCAGAAAACAATAAATTGATTAAATTAAATAATAATTAATAGAATAAAAACGTTTAAGGAGAATAAGCAAAGGATTAGTGTTATTATTATAGAAGAAGTTATGATTGACTAACCTTGGGTTAGGGTTTGGAAGAGATGACGGCTGCTGGTTGTTGTTTAGGTCTCCTGAGATGGTTAACGATGGTGATACAGCAAACCCTAGTTATGTATATGTTTATAGCGGGCTTACTGGGCTTTCCTATTGGGCTTTTCCCGGATTTTTTAAATGTTGCACTATGATATTTTTAGTGGGCTTGTTTATAACTAACCATGTGAATTTCTTTGATCCAACTACTTAGTAGTGGGCTATGTAACTTAATCGAGAGTAAACTGTCATTTTTGTCTATGTGGTTTGGTTATTTTTTGTCACTTTTATTCGAAGGTTCTTTTTTTTGGCATTTGGGTCCGTGTGGTTTCATATTTTTTTGTCGTTGCCATCCACTTGGCTAGCCCCATACATTTTTTAATGTTACGCTATGTTTTCGAGTTCACTTGAGGAGGAAAAAGAAAGGAAAGGGAAGGATTTCCTTATTTTGTCTATTTGTACATTTAGATTTGATTACGAAATACATTTGTTTAGTTGAAGAAATTATGTAACCCTACCATATGACGTAGATGTATCATGGTATGACCCATTCTAATTATATTTTGACTGGAATCAAAGTTTATTTTCGAATTAGTTATTCAAATTTGAACAATTCTTTTTTCCTAATACACAACTTGCGAAATGTAATTCAATAATAGTTACCCGACAAGTTCTGAGTTGATATACCCAACTGGTAGTTTTAATGAACTAATGGGTTTACTCAAACCCATAAGCATACCCAAAACCTACGGACATACCCAATACTCTACGATTAATCACCCGATACATATCCTAACATGTTTTAGTCCAGGTCTGAGATAAAACTTTTCTAACTATAAAACCCATTCCCATCCATACCCAAATGGCCAAATCAGGGACGGATGTATATAAGAACAAGGGGAACGTCTGTTACCCCTCGATTATCCTGGTAAAGCGGAAAAAAAAATGTTTTTTTAATGTATTTTTATAAAATGTTACCCCTAAAACAAATTTTTGTTACCTCTTAAAATATTTTTTATAAAATATTACATCTTGTTTTATTTTCTAAATCACCGGCCAAATGTCCAAAAGTAAATGTGGTTTTTATTTTTTTTAGAGAAAATTGCTCGAATGGTCCATGTGATTTGCACTTTTTTCACCTATAGTCTCCAAGTTTTCAAAATTACAGCCATAGTCCTGAAACAGTGATTTTTTTTAACTCGGATAGTCCCTAGAGCTAACTGAGGTTAAATAATCCAGTTAAGTGGGTGTGAAATTACAAAACTACCCTTACTTTAATAAAAAATAATACTAATTAATGTGGGTTCCACACTTCATCTTCCCCACTTCATCTTCTTCACCTCATCACCTCCAAAAAACCACCACCACCCATCTCCACCCTCCATCATCACCACCCTTCATCTTCCCCACCAACCAAACCCTACATATAAAACTCCTCCTCCTTCATCTTCCACACCAGACGTGGTTTCTCCTCCTCCGGTCGGTGCTGCTTCTGACCGACGCAACCCCTCACTCTCATCCATCACTGCTATCTAAACACACACACACTCACAGATCTGTTAACCAAGAGAATCGAGAAGAGAGAGGAACAGAGGAAGAGGATAGAGAGAGGGAACCGAAGAGGAAAGGAAGCAGAGGAGGAGAAACGGTGGTTACGGTGGCGGCACCGCCTTTGTCACCGAAGAGGAACCAAAGAGGAAAGGAAAGAGAGAGAAAACCGAAGAGGAAAGGAAGCAGAGGAGGAGAAACGGTGGTTCCGGCGGCGGCACCGCCTTTGTCACCTGATTCATCATAAAACCAAGGTAAACCCGATTAACTCCATGTTCGTTTATCGATTGTGAGAATATTGTTGGGGGATTGGTCCAGGTTCGGTGGTTGTCGGTCAATGACGAACATGGGTGGTGGTTGTGATGGTTCTGGTGGTGGTGGGTGGTGGTGACGGTCTGGTTATGGTTGGTGGTGACGGTCTGGTTATGGTTGGTGGTGACGGTCTGGTGGTGGTGGTGGTGGGGATGGTGGTGGTGGTGGTGGTGGGTTTTTTTATATATGTAATTATAAAACGTGGGGCCCACTAGTGTTATATTTTATTTGTTTTATAGAAATGATAGTTTAGTAATTTCACACCCACTTAACTGGATTATTTAACCTCAGTTAGCTTCAGGGACTATCCGAGTTAAAAATATTCACTGTTTCAGAACTATGGTTGTAATTTTAAAAACTTGGGGACTATAGGTGAAAAAAGTGTAAACCACAGGGACTATTCGAGCAATTTTCTATCTTTTTTTTTTTTATGAATGGTTTGATTTTTAACCACTTGAATAACCAAAGTAACTGAAGTGGGTACACTTGCAAAAGCACCAAACAGAAGGCACAACTAGTAGTTGATTCTCCCCCTCACAATGGAGTTAACACTCTCATCTTCTTCTTCCTTGAGACTGTACGCTACATCATCTTCACGTTACACTAAACCACCCATTAATAATCCTAAATGCAATCTATGTCATACCCTTTTCAAGTCCGTTGATACTTCTTCTTTTTCTACTCTAATAAGAACCAACTCCTTCACTACCTCAACAATCTCCAGACTCATCTCCAACAGACACTCCAAGAAACTACCCATTAAGGTATGTTTGATTTTGCATAAATCAGTGCATATATTTTGTTGCTCATTTGGTTAAAGATAATATCTTTAATATGTAAAGAGACCCTTATTGATTTTGATGTTGATTGCTACTTCAATTGAGCTTATAAATCTTGTGAAACTAGATAAAGATTTGATGGGTTAGTTGTATTGTAGTTATTTATTGTCATTGCTTGTTGTTTTGTTATTCAATTGACATTTTTAGCTAGAGGATGGAATGGAATTTTGATTAGAATTCAATCAAGTCATGCTGTCATTGAGTTTTGAGCTTTTGAATAAGTTATGATGAGTGATTTAGATTTCATAAATTAGGGATTTTATTTTTAACTGATAATTGTATTGTCATAAGCACTCTTGCCTCAAGGATTTAGGTGAGAAAATTGCAGCATTTGGGTTGTAGACCTTTTTTTTTAAATAATTAAAAAGTTTTCGTACCCCTGGTTTTTGATACATTTGGCTCATTGGCACCGGAGGCCACCCGTTTCCTGACCAGGGTCCAGCGAGTTATTCATAATAGTGTCTCGGCTCCGGGTGGGCAAGGTTACGTTTTTAGTCGGTTAGGGTTTGTCATTCAGAAAGGGGTGGCGGCGCAGCTTGTTGCCCGCCTTCCCGCTATCTTGATGTAATTTGTAATGTTTTTTATTTAATGGAAAATAAAATAATAACATTTTCTATAAATTAAAAAGTGTCATATGACTTTACATTTGGGCTTTAATTCAAACAAGCCAATGAGCCAGCCACAAACCGAGCCTATCTTGGCTCGGGCTCCCCTCGTTTACCAACGAGCAGTTTTTTTTCGATTTCTTTTTTGTGCGTGGCAGGAGCTTTTTGAACAGCTCTACCGCCGACGTGTATCATAACAGTTTTAAGCTCTCTTTTTATTTCAATAAAATCCCAAAAATACTATTAGTGTCTTTGACCGACAGGCTTGCAGTCAAGCTGGTGCTGCTGGATCCAATCCACCGTTGAATAAAGTTGCAGATTTTAAAGATGCATTCTGGAGATTTTTAAGGCCCCACACGATTCGTGGAACAGCACTAGGATCAGTGTAAGCGTTTACCACTACTTGTCCATTGACCGCAAGCTTTATGACTCCTAGAATTGTTTATTATTTTGATTGTTTTTTATAGGTCTTTAGTATCGAGAGCACTGCTTGAGAACCCAGACTTGATTCGGTGGTCACTCTTGTTCAAGGCTTTTTCCGGTCTTATTGCTCTGATATGTGGGAATGGTTATATAGTCGGCATCAATCAGATTTATGATATAGGAATTGATAAGTAAGCATATAACATATAATGTACCCTTTTCTTTTTATCATCAGTTTATAAATCTTCTTTTACGCCCCACTTACGGTGTGCGCATATAATGTATATATGTGTGGCCCTCGGGGGGCAAAGTAAAGTTGCACTAGTTTTAACGTTATTTTACTAATTTCGTGAAAATAACGTTAAAAACAACGGGCGGTTAATCATGCATCATGTGGTGGCGTTGATAGCCAAAAGACAAAGGGGTACATGCACCGATCGGGTTTGTCCCGATTGCTAAGTGTTTTGTGCCTTATGTCCAAGGCTTGATACCAAACCACATCGAGCCGGGGGTCTCACTGGAAGCAGCCTCTCTATTCTTAGGGGTAGAGGTAAGGCTGTCTACATCTTACCCTCCTCAGACCCTACCTTAGCTTTGCTATAGGTGGGATTAACTGACTATGATGATGATGATGATTTATAAATCTTCTTTGTGAACCTTTATACAAGTGAAGTATGATTATTTACTCACTTTGAACTAGAAGGGTGTTTGGATATGCGTTTTGAATGTGATTATGTGACATTGAATAATCAGAGTTAGATTATTGAGGTAGAAATGGTGTTTGGATTTGCTTTTGATGTTTGAAGTAAAAATGGTGTTTTTTTTTATTATTAAATCTGGCTTTGATTTAAATTTTCAGGGTGAACAAACCCTATTTACCTATCGCTGCGGGGGATCTTTCTGTCCAGTCAGCATGGATTTTGGTGTTATCGTTCGCAATAGTAGGCGTTGTTATTGTTGCACTGAACTTTGGCCAGTTCATCACTTCCCTTTACTGTTTCGGTCTTTTTTTGGGCACCATTTATTCCGTTCCACCACTTCGAATGAAGAGATTTCCTGTTGTAGCGTTTCTTATAATTGCTACGGTACTTTTTCATATTCCTTTCCAGTTATAGTACTTTACTTAAAAATATAGCATTTACACTTACCATATTTTGCGATATTTATGACTGATCATTTTCTGTTCAGGTGAGAGGTTTTCTTCTAAATTTTGGTGTATATTACGCGGTGAGAGCTGCTCTTGGATTAACATTTCAATGGAGGTTAATTCTCACTATATATGTTTCACTCCTCTGCAAATTAAGTAACGTTTGAAACATAGCGGTCGAGTTGGGTTGATCTACAATTTTTTTCTGTCCAGTTTATAACTTTTTTAATAAACAATGTGTTAAACATAATTACAAGAACTAGGTATTATCAGTCATAATACTAGTTTCTGAATATACGCAATTTAGGAGGTTGTAAACGAGCCAAGCCCAAGCCTAACTAAGCCTGATCTTGGCTCATTATAAGTTCTATGTCTAAAGCTTGGGTTCGGCTAGTGGGTGATGTGATAAGTTCAAGCTCGGCTCGTTATTATTTAACTATATTTTTTTGTGACATTTCTTTCATATGGTAACTCATTATATTTTAATTTAATATTTTAAATTCAATTGTCACAGCTCACCAGTGGCTTTTATCACAACATTTGTTACAATGTTTGCTTTAGTAATTGCTATTACTAAAGATCTTCCTGATGTAGAGGGTGACCGAAAGTAAGTCATGAAGTTTGGAATTTCAGTATTTTCCATTTTTCCTTAGTTTGAACATCTTGCACAAAAAAAACAAAAAACAAAAAACAAAAAAACCCATCATGGATCACTTATTAAAAATTTTTTATTTTTGAAAAAAATAGGTTTAAGATTTCTACTTTTGCGACCAAGCTTGGAGTAAGGAACATTGCATTACTAGGGTCTGGCCTTCTGCTGATCAATTATATTGGTTCCATCCTTGCAGCATTCTACTTGCCTCAGGTGAAAAAACCACGTCATCTACTCATCTTGTTACGGTTAGTCATATGTAGAGGTGGCTAAATGTGCCGGTTGGATAGGTTAATGGTTCAGGTTGACCCGTAATGACTTTTGTAAATTTTTTTACCTTTCAAAAAAGGAATAACTAGTTTAGTAGTGTGTCAACTATGAACTCGCAAATCTTATTGTTTAACTATTGAGTAAAATAATGTAATAGATTTTATGCAATAAAGATACAATTTGCTAGACTTTCTACCTGGTTGACCCGTTTGACCTTTATCCTTTTTAACTGTTCGTTTAGGTGGGTCGAACCGTTAGGCTCTCAAAACTAGCCGATTTGTTTCCGTTTCAACGATTTATGAACACCACTAATGCCTATACTCCTTTCATCCAAATTATATCATATGCCAGAGTAAAATGTCTTAAATGCCCTCAATAAAACTCTGTTCGCAATTGACAAAAATTGCATCTTTTTCTTTTGGGATAAATCAAGCCAGTCTGCATACATAGATGACATTTCTGCTTTTACAACTATACCCATATTTCACATGTATTTTACTTCTTCTCAACTCATCGAGGATAAAACCGTAAAAGTAACTAACAGTCTTTTTTCCGTAAATCCATTTTATAACTGTGGTTAATGAAATGCAGGCTTTCAGGAGCAACTTAATGATACCGTTCCATACAATCTTGGCCTGCTGTTTGATTTTCCAGGTTTCTCAAACCGCTCTACGTTCAATTTCCATTTTAAGTAACCAGCATTTTTACAATAAAAAAGAATAATATTTTAGTTTTTTTTTTTTTTACGATAATATTTCCTTTCATTAAAACAAAATACGAAAGTTACATCACAATAGAAGGTAGACGGGCAACAAGCTGCACCGCCACCCCTTTTCAAATCTAACCCAGTAAACGTCCAAAATGTTATCGTTGACCTTTCATTGACTTGGTGCAGGCATGGGTACTTGAGCGTGCGAGTTATACCCAGGTAATACTTGGTGACTGTAATCAAGAACCTATAGATTCAGCTTATTCATATTATGTTGACTTTTCGGTTTGACTTTTTTGTTTATCTGCAGGAGGCCATTGCTGGATACTACCGTTTTATATGGAATTTATTTTATGCAGAGTACATCATGTTCCCTTTCATCTGATTATTCTTTTTATTCTAATTTTTATTTTTTGGGGTTTGGTTATATAATGTAATATATGTTATATATTGTGCATTGTAATATACAGCCAAATAATGGCTTAAAATGTATCCTCACTACAAATGTAAGAGTAGACAACTACCGGAGTTGACTTTTTGTATTCCAAAGAAAGATGAAGGTTGACTTCTTGTTTAGTGCCATATCAATGTTTGATGGTTTTAAGAGAACTTAGGTTATGTCAATATGTGTAACATATATTTAGGTGGTGTCATAGTTGTCAAAAGCGCGCCTAGGCGCAAGGCGCAACCAGGTGCACCAAGTGCGCTGCGCCTTGTGAGGCGCGTGCCTAGGCACTGAGGCGCACTATCGAGGCTGTTTTCAGGTTGATTTCCTGCCAAATTCAGGCTAAAAGTTGCCTAAACCTCTAAAACATCCTAAATGAGTTATGAACAAGTTATAAACAACCCTAAAACATCCTAATGTAGCCCTAAACAAGCATAAAACATCTCTAAAATCACTAAAAAATGTATTTTATACTATGCGTCTAATTATAAAAAGCCTCGTTTTATGCGCCTAGGCTCCAGGCTCGGCCTATGCGCCTTGAGTGCGCCTAGGCGCTTTGACAACTATGGGTGGTGTCTTGGTTTTAAAAACGGCCAAGCGATAGCTTAACATATGTGAGACATTGCTCTATGTATAACAAAAGGTTGAACGAGTTTCTTTACATATTAGTCTTTTTATCGGGTAATCACTCGTAATCTCTTCATCCCTTTGGTTGTTTTTACACGCTAATTTTGAAAACGTCATTAAAACTCGAAACAAAAAGAAATGTCACTCATAGTTGTTCTATATTGGACAAGGTTACATCTTTCATAGAATAAGCCAATCTCCAAGGAGAGTGCTTGGGTGGCAAACTCACTTCTTCCAAAGCCCGAAACTGTAACTCGGACGGGTAGTCCCGTACACACCCGATTCGTGGGCCAGCGCCCGTTGACCACCGGCAACTAAGATGCTTAGCCAGTTGAAAAGACTTTGTTTCTTTATGGGAATTTATCCTTTGCATAATCTTTTCTTTTGGAATCGAGTCGGCACACGCTTCTTCCCCAAAATCAAAAAGATTCTTTTTTGAGGCCATGAGTTGGATACTTGACCACAGTTCCTCTGCTGCTTCGTCATCGTTCTCTGAGCAGCTATCAGGTTCAGGCTCGGGCATGGGCTCGGGTTCTTTCTTTTGGAAAGCCAAAATGATGTCTTCCCTTTTCGGGATTTCAAGTGTAGTGACCGTTGGCTTCAAACTTTTTGACAATCTTGGTGGTCTAGAGTCTCTGCGGTTGTTGCATCTGGTCCCAGTTTCTTCTGTAGCCGAAGAAATATCAGGGTCGGATACACAGTTTCGCATCTCGTAGCCGAACACTTTTTCATTGCCAACTTCATCCTCTTCATCTGGGCTTTTCTGCATGATCAACACATAGTTTAGATCATTAACACGCCTAGAGCATGAAGTATAAGTCGCTATATTGGTTTGATTATTACCTAGGATAAAAATTTAAAAAGACAGGATCTTTGGTATTATGCATGATTATCTTACCTTGATAGCTTGGACATCAATTTGATGTTGCTCGAGAAACGACATGAAGGCGTCAAAGTTTTCTTCGGTTGGAAGGTAATGTCCACTGTGAGGCCACACCACCTATCAACATAAAACTGATATTAACCACCCTTTAAGATTATAATCTTTATTCGTTTACTCGGGTCAATTCAGGTTATGCTTATCTCTAACAGGTTAAGCAAACAAAAAAAAAAACTTAAAATGTCGAAAGTCAACCAATGTATACTTTCGATGTATAAAACCTCCCAAAATTATCTAAAGACAGTTATTGGATCTGGATTAAAAAAAAAAGTGTTTCAGGTCATCCCGCCCATTACCACCATTACAAAACAATGACCTGTTTAAAACGCATTATACATTATGAAAACACACCTTCAAGATCCCGTCTATAACCACCAACTGTCCGGCAGACAACGTAGCACCACCAGCCAAAAAACTCGAGTGTTGAAATTTGCCTTTGTGTTTCTTCCCAACATACAAAATATTTGATGTGCTAAGCACAAATATCCACTTAGTATTAGCAGGCCCCTTTCGGGTATCGATAAGTTTCCTGCTTAATTTGTACATAAACTTCCCATCTTCCACAGTAACCTCATAAGCCTCCCGCTCTATCTGAATTTTATAAAAAAAAATAAGTTAAGTTTTGTTTTCGGTTTAGTGTATCTTTATTAAAGAAAGCACAGGCGGAAGCTCGTAGTATATACAACTTACGGGACTTAAATACTTGATGCATTGGTGTAGAAGCTTTGGACGCGGGCATTTGTCGAGACTCACTTCTTTGCCTTCTCCTATGTCAAGCCTAAAATTGTGTCACAAAATATGCAGTTTAGTCAACTTGATATGTTTTTTAGAGGTGGCTAGATAGACAAGTCATGTGAGTTGGGTAACAGGCCAACACAAACTTCGCTTGAAACGAGTATTCTTAGTCTCGGTCAAATGAGCTAGGCTGGGTTGACCTGCAAGTGCAAACACTTTTTTGTCCAGTTTTATGTTTTTATAAATAGAAATGTAGTATTTTTGGTTTGACAGGTGTCAATCGTGTCGGGTTGATGGGTTGGTGGGTTTACGGGTTGCGGGTTGAAATCTGCAACTTGAACCCGACCCATATTATTATTCGTGTCAAACCTTCCAACCCTAACCCGCACACATATAAATTCGGGTCAACCCGAACACGACCCATATAACCCGTATTTTTACACGAGTATACATTTTGATGAGTTATAAGCGGGTTATTGGGTTTTAAGCGGGTTATCGATAACGTATGCAGTTGTGAGTATGAGTGTGACAAGTATATACAATGGCATGCAAAAAAATAACACTATTATAACTAACCATGTGAAAGGGAAACAAAAAACACAAAACAAAGATATGAAAGATTTTTTTATAATTACTTAAACGGGTTAACGGGTCAACCCGTTTTTATACATGTCAACCCGAACCCGACCTGTTTTTAATACGGGTCGACCCAAACCTGTATTTTTTTCGTGTCGGGTTCGGGTTGAGTTTCGGGTCGTGTCAACAATTGCCGCCCTGTCAGCCCATACAACTGTTCCACATTTAGCTAAACTTTATGACTTGACTCATTTGAGATAATACGCAACCCATATCTATCCAGCGTTTATATTTTGTTCAAACAGATCCGATCTTACCAATAGAAAAAGGGCTGCCTACTTTCGCAATGAAGCCATTTGACATAATAAAAATGTAGATTATGACCGTAGCGATGTCGGGGATCAATCTGTTTCATAAAGAGGTAATTTTATATCAGTAAAATCAAATTCCAAAACGACACTTCAACTTCAAGTAATCAAGAACGTAAAGACTTACCGCTTCAAGCCAATGCTGTAAAGCAAGTTTACATGCCTTTGCATGTTGTGACGAGAATTTTCCTACCTGCAAAATTACGAAACATAACCAATAAGAAAACGGGTCAAATGGGTTGACCATGTCACACGGTCATAAAAACTATGTACCTTTGCAGCTCTGGTTCGAGCTCTTGACCAACGAGAAACAGCGGTTTCTGGTTTCTCAATTTCAAAGAATGATACCGAACTGCACTTAAGCACCGCAAAATCCAACAATTTCCACCTACATAAAAAAAAAGAAACTTTCAATACTTCCAACAATCCCACTTTAACGGATTCGTAATCTATGCATAAAGATTACTAACCATCTATGCTCCACTAGTATTGCACAATCAGCTAACTGTCTTCTGGTTCTGAAACTTTTATATGTTTTCTGCAGCTTCAGTGCTGCAAGATGGCGGTTCATAAGCGGCTCGGGCAGTGGAGATTCAGGCCCGATAAAGTTCGGGTCAGGCAATGCATTTTCAAATGTTTTTGCAGAAGAAGACACTTCAATGTCCATTTTCTTCCCACTAAAGCTTAAAGATCCCTGATGAACCATCTTTCATCTTGGCAAGATTAGGTGACTATGTGTGCCATTGATATATGTGTCGCGATGAACTTTTATATTATTATTCGCATAAACAATTGCTGTTTTAGGTATGTTTGAGATCAGCAACCTTTTTGTCTAACCTGATATGTGGAAGAAATACATAATAAAAAAAAATAAGTAGTTATAAATGTCAACTTTCAAGATAGCTCAATTAGACATGTTAGGTAAGACATCCATATCTGTTCCCACACTGAATTTAATTACACATGGCCTCATTAAATAATTAATCATGTAATCAAATCTAGCATATAACAACAACCCTGAATGGCACTTGATGTTACAAGCTCTCTTGTCAAGCAGCGGCGAAGCTTGAGCGGAAATTTCGGTGGTCGGAAGTCACTGGTTACGTGGGGTCGAAACCGTATATAAACCAAAAAATTCTATACGGATACTATATAATCGAAAGTTCGAAACTACTTTGCGAAAATTTTAGGGGGTCGGACGCCCCTCCCCGCCCTTATAAAGCTACGCCCTTGTTGTCAAGGCTCACCTAGGTGCGCGCCTAAGCCCACTTTTCAGTCCCGGTGCAGCCCCATTTTCAGGCCCTTGCAATTTTCAGACGAAAATACAACGAAACTACGCCCAAAAATCGGCCAAACAAGTCTCAAACAATTATAACAACCCCAAACAAGCCTGGAATCAACCTAAAACAACCAAAACTAGCCCTAAAAAGTCTAGAACATGTCTAAACCCCCTAAATTTGACTTGTTATACTATACACCTCGCCTAGAAAAGCCCTCACTTTTTATGCGCCTTGCACTGGGGCCCAAGGCTCATCCTTAGCGCCTTGAGTGCGCCTCCGGCAACTATAGTTACAAGTAGCTCAATGCATGCTGCAATGGTGGTAATGCCTAAAGTGCCAATTAACATACAACAAAGCTCAATCAATGGCTATTTATAATACATATTATAATCAACAAAAAAGAGGATATCATATGTAAAACATATTATTATCAAATATGAAAAATATAAAACTTATGGCAAGCACAACCATGAACCAAACTTCAAGATTTGGATGACTCATTTCATATATTTGAATAAAAAATCAAGAAAAGGGTAACCCACAAATTAATAATCATAAACAAACAAAACCCATATGGAAAAATACAATTTTTTCAAGACCCATATCAAGATTTTCAACAAAAGATGATCATAAAGAACAATGACAAGTAAATGGCAAATGCATAATAATTACCTTATAAATAACCTTTTTTTTTGTTTAAAATGATTTAAATTTGGATCAAACAAACACAGTTGGTATCTGTATGTTGATATAATGTTTGGGCAATAGCTGTTAAATTCTGCAGGTAATATTAATGATCAAGATTAAATAAGGGTACCCACAATGGGGACGATGACAGAGGTTGTTATATGAAGAGAGTGGTTCCAACCACGTGGCAATGGTGATGGTGACATTGGTATGGTTACAGTAAATTAGATGAACAGGGGTGATGTATTTATACAATCATAATAATTCATCTCGTGTTACATGTGTTGTTGCCATGGTTGCAAAACTTACCAACTCGGCTGACTGGGAAGTTGCAATTACTCGGGGTTCGAATCGGCTATGTGGGGAGTACTCGAAATATTCGGCTATACTCGGTGACCCACCCTGTAGCGAGTACTCGGTCAACTCGGACGACTTTTGCAACTATGGTTGTTGGAATTTAACTTCATTAGGAGACTTTTTTGTTACAAACAGGCAGTGGCGAAGCTTGACCCGAAACTTCGGGGGGTCGGAAGTCACTAGTTTCGGGGGTCGAAACATATACCAAAAAAATTTCTATACGAATACTATATAATCGAAACTTCTGAGCGAAAATTCAGAGAGACCGACCGCCGCCCATCCCCGCCCCTTAAGAGTTGTGCCCCCTGCAAACAGGGGAAATGGATTGATGTCGTGTTACATGTGTTTTTTTTTAAGTTGTATAGTATGGAAGTTTACAAAACCACTTGTGTTTCTATTTTGTTTCTAAATAGGTATAGATATAAAGAAACAAAAAGAATATAAAGAATAAGACATGCTTTGACTAATTGAACATTATCAATGTAACATTTTTTTGGTATAGTTAAGAGGGTTGTGTTATTATATAGTTTTCATGGTTTAGGGATTCAAATTTGTCATGTTGCAAAAAGTGTCGGTGTTGTAATGATAATGTTGCCACAAATATCGTGTCTAGTGATAGCTCCAATACTGAATGAGTAGTCAATGACATAAACATTCGTGAATTTGACTTTTGAGAATGAGAGGACTCACAAGAGGGTTAGAGGTGCGCATTTTATTCAATCTCTTCTTATTTTTTTTTTATAAAAAGGGTAACATAGTCGTTTAACACTATATGTTGTGGCCTGCGAGCGAGTAGTTGCGTGTCACAAACCAATCTACGTGGCTAGCTTGAACCACAACAACCTTAAGTGATAGCTGGCGCGAGCGAGTGGACGTGAGTATAGTCGCGTAGGTTAGCGAGGACAATATGACCGTTGGCAGCCAACTAGCCTTTGGGCAACGGCTAGTTTTAGTATTTATATAAAAAAAACCCATTTGTTTATTCCATTTAACAAACAAACACAATAAAAAACACTAAATAATCAAAAAAACAACCTTCAATCTTCAAAAAAATGAATCCGTCACAATGGGAAGGATGTTACCAACCGGATATGGTCTTCCTAGAATACGGGTTTGGTACGAATACCGAACTCGAAGATAATCTTAGCCAAATGCCACCACTGTCCCCGGATTTTGTAATTCCGGATACGCAACCAAAAGCCCCAACTAAGCGAGGGAAAAAAGAGGTGGTGGCCGAGGACGGACGACGGCCGGCAGAAGTGGTGGTAGGGGTGGTGAACCACCCGAACAAAGAACCAAGCTTCTTCTTTCTTCTCTCACTAACAAAGATATTTCCTCTTCTTCTCTTATTTTCCTCCCTCCTCCTCTCTGTCGCCGCCTCCCTCCTCCTTTCCCCCTCCGCCGTCGGTTATGGTGGTGGGTTATGAACAGGGTTGGGGTGGGTTATTAACAACATGGTTATGGTGGGTTATGAACATGGTTGGGGGTGGTTCACGGCTAGGTTGTGGTGGGTTGTGGGTTATGGTTAAGGTGAGTTATGGTTTTGTGTGACAACAAGGTACATGGTGGAGGTCACGGTTATGGTGGTTAAAGTTGTTTTGGGTTACGCTGCAGACGTCAAAAAGCAAACATTCTTCTTATTGCAGACTGCAAGGTTTGGTCCACCTCTTCTCCTGTAGTTGTGATCCGCGGATTGCAGACATTTTACCTCTGAAAAAAAAAAAAAACTGTAACAACCGGCAAAAATAAGGTAATTCCGTACAATTAATTAATATATGATTAACGTAATTAAATGCAATTATGTGTGATTTAATTATCAAGGCCTTAGGGATAGCAATTTCCAAATAGTGCATAGGAATGCATACGTTTAATGGTAAAGCATGATTGGATCATGTGCGAATAAGCTATCCGGTATGGACGTTGGCAATTACCCGGTAATAATTAAATAAACGAAACGAATCCCGACGCCCAGGATATAAAATAAAGGGTATTTTCATAAGATATAATGAGTTTTGGAACTCCAAAACCATAAATGAAAACGTCTTGTACAAATCTCCCGGTAACGAATAAAATGCGCGTATCGCACCCGATACGCGTATAACTCATAATTTCACCCGGCAAAGGCCTAAATAACCAATCAACGCTTAAAATAGACTATATTTAAGGGTTATTAAAGGTATATTTAATGTCCGGATAACGCGTGATTAAAACCCGAAAAATACCCGAACGACACCCGAACGACGGGGATTAAACATAACAAACAATGGGTAAATATTTGAAGTTGTGGACCCCACTTAAAACCCACAAGGGGCCGGCCTAAGGGCCATGGTATACCCATGTCTTTTGTTTAATAATTATAATCTAGGAGCTTAGATCAAGCATGCATGCATAAGAAAAAATGGAGATAAAGTGTGTAAGTAACATAAGTACAAAAGCAAAAACACTTTCTTGTCCCCCCTTGTAAGTAATTTTCGGCCATTAGGCCATAAGAGTCCAAGACCAACTCTAAAGCATCATTACATTAGAGTGTGCATGTATGGTGATGGGTCTTGGGTGTAGGATCATGATGCCTTATAAGATTTAACCAAGATTTGCAAGAAATCACCTACCTATACATGCATACATACGGCTCACTACCCACACACACATATCCTCCTTTCAAAAATCTCCCAAGTACACCCATAATCTTCCATAAGATCTCTTGGATATTTGGCATCATTACATGTGATAATTATATAAATAACACATGTTAGAAGATTGAAAAGCAAAGCAAAACAATTCTCCTTCCTTCCTCTCTTGGCCGTAGGTTTACATACACACACACACATTGTTCTTTCAAGTTTCTACATCTCCAAAATACTTAAAATCATCCATCATCCAAACCCCTTTTGTGTGTTTCAAGAGCTTGGAGCTAAACCACTAGGAAGAACACACTAAACCCCTCTCAAATCCAAGGTTTTTGTCTTCCCTAGCCTTGTGCTAGTAGTAAGCTTCTTAATCTTGTTTTTGATTGTTATTATTCATGTATGTGTCCTAGTAGCAAGTTGTACATGAAGGGTTTAAAAATGGTTTTGAACATAATCTTTAATAAGTTTTCATGTGTAAAATGGAAGATTAAAGATATGAAAATAAACCATGGATTTGTTGATGATGATGTATTAGTCTTGAAAATATATAAAGTTTACATGTAAGACTAAGTAGGATGATGTTTTGGTTAAGATTTTGAAATGAACTTGGATATGTTAAAACTAACTTTAATTCATCTTATTATGATCATTTAAGTTATAATATGTGGTAAAACATGTTAGAAGTTCATAAATGATTAAGATGGAAAATTAAAGTTAACTCACTTGGATGAATGATATTTTGATAAAATGGACAAATACATAAAACACACATATAATTAGTCTTCCATATGGATTACAAGACTAACATAAGTGTTTTGATACAAAAATAACTTACCAATAAAAAGTTGAATCTTCAAAGTTTGCTAGTTTGAGTGAAAAATGTTAACTTTGAAAGCTAGAGTAGAAAAATGCAACTTTTGGAAGTTAAGGGACTAAAGTTGTAACTTTGAAAGTTAGAGACTAAAATGAATATTTTAGAAACTATTAGTCCAAAAATACAAGTATGGAAAGTTTGGTGTCAAAAATGTAAGTAATAAAGTCAAAGGATGATTTTTGTAAATACTAGTAGAAATACTTGGATATTTTGTGTAAAAAGTGTATTTTTGAAAGTTAAAAAAATATAAAGGGCTTTAACATAAGGATTTTTATAAAATAGAGATTTTATAAAAATATTAAACAAACTTGGAAGACTTATACAAAAATGAATACTTTTATATAAATGGGAATATAAAAGTGTTGGAAACATTTTGTAGCTAAGTTAACAAGTTGGGTTAAAAATAAATAAGTATTTTAAACCATCCAAGTAACATGTGAAAATAGGAAGAAATATGGATAATATTTCTATAAAATACATGTTGGAAAAACTTGGAAAAAATTAACTAATCGAGTTAAGATATCGGACTAAAACGCGTTAACGAACCATACACGGACAAATCATGAGAAAAATGCCATTGCGGCAAGATAAGAAAAATATATATATTTTAAGAAGTAAAATATATATATACATTGGGTGAAAACTAATAAACACTTTCCTAAGTGATGGAGGAATTATTCGTGGGAGAAACACATGACACAAACAAATAAGACGTTAAAACAAACGTATATACTTAACAAGAAAAAATTACACATTTATATATATGTACGCTCGTCTCGGCGAAGTTCTAGTATATCTACTTAATGGGAAAGTAGATATGTGGGAAGGAAAGCCGCGACGAGAAGACAAAGATATATATATGTGTATGCCGTACCAACGAAATCCTAGTATATTTATTTGAATGGGAAAATGAATATGCGGTATGGTAAGTTGAAATGGGACGTTAAGAATATACAATCGAACGACAAGATCTTAGTATATTTGTTTAAATGGGAAAACGAATGTGCGGCAAAGTGAGTCGGGTCGAGTGTCGAAATATATATTATATCGAACGATGCGATCTTAAGTATAATTATTTAAATGGGAAAATAATTATATGTTAAGTGACGTCGAGTCGATGATAATAAAATACAAATTAAGGAAATATTAACAAGAGTAATATATAACTTAAAGGGTAATGTAACGCCAACAAAACCTAGGATACGCGCTTAATTAAACGGGATTTGGAACAACTTGTGGTCGGGAGTTGGGTGTACAACTTGCCAAGGCACATGCACTATAGGAATAGTGACTTATACGTCTAGGACGTTTGTAGGTGCGAGACCACCCACTTGCTATCCACCCTTTTGAGCCAGACGCAGTTTCAGGTGAGTTTCACGGCCCCATTTTAAACTATTTTACGTTTTCGGGAAAGATATGTTAGGGAAATTTTGACGGGTTTATTACTTGAGTGTGACCGCCACTCGGGGTTGAGTCCTCGCCTCTATAATCATTTATTCGGAGATTGAAACCGGAGGAATATTCGGATAGTACTATTGGTGCCTGACAAGGCCCACCCCTAATCGATAGCGTCGATTGAGCATTAGGTTATGCCTGGGGTGCAAATATTCTGAACTTAAGTCGTGGGAAACCGAGTAACGACTTGGAGCGGGGCATTTTATTTATATACGTCTTGGTTTGATTATAGTCTCAAGTAGATTTATAGGAATTTGCAACTCCTATATATTGTCATAACATGGTATTCCCAAGTATACAAGTTTTAGAAACTGAAAACCTGTGAACTCACCAATATATTTATATTGACGAAACTTTTAAACATATCTTTCAGGTAACTAGATGAAGAAGGATCAGGCAAGCTGGGTCGGAGAATCTCCCAATGCGGCGTTATACATTTTGCAGGGTTTCACCTTTATTTCCCAAGGCTTGGATATATTTGAGAAACCTTGATGTTACTTTAAAAACAATTTACTTTTGTGTAATGTTTGGAAACAAGTAATGACGCCTTAATAAATGACCCATTTTCTTAAATTACTTATGTTTAGCAATAACCTTGACTTTATGCTTTTGAACCGTCGCGCCACGTGTTTCCGCCGTTGTCGTGGTGTGACAAAAACAACACCAAAGAAGATGAAGAGGATGAGGGTGGGTGGGGATAGGGTTTTTTATGTTAAAAAATGAGACCACTCGAAGAAACAACATGTATAACTTATCCGACAAATGGATAAGTTTGGTTTGACACTCGTTTGTGTGAGTTTCGAACGTGGCCGTAACAGAACGCGAATTTCGCGGGTTGCTTGGTACTTTATAGTCTACGTCGCTGGAGGACTGATAGCCATCTGACGCGTCGGGCGATCTTGCGTAGCCCCGAACGTAGGTGTCTCCACCACGTTCCCCGCTACGACCGTCGGTTTCCCTATTCTTATGACTCCGAGGAGATGAGTCATAAGTCAAGGTTTTCCCGTTCTTTTTTGTGTGTTTCATCAGCATGCGCTAATACTTGGCGGTGTTCTTCGCGTTCTGGTGAAAGAGCCACTCATTGGGGTCAACATATGAGTTGCCACTGTCATCATTGTCACTGCTGGCGTCACGCACCTCGAAAACAGGTCTCGAAGGACGTGACGTAGCCTGTTTGGTGATGGTGGTAGGTGTTTCGTTGTTTCCTCCGAGTTGGATTTGTGGATCCTTCTCGGACGGGTGAGTAAAGGTATTAGGGTTGAGTTCAGCCATGTGGATGGGCTAAAAGATGAAAAAGAAAGAGTTCTAGCTGGCATGGATGGCGCCAATGAAGAAACAACGGGTATAACTTATCCGAAAGATGGATAAGTTTGGTTTGATACTCGTGTTTGCTCAAATTATTATCCGTCGCTTACACTAATAACCGAAACCGAAACCCTAGAGGTGATGAAGAGTGAGGCGTGTGTGTTGAAAGTAAAGACACAAGAATGTAAGTGGTTCGGTCTAGATCGACCTACGTCCACTGTAAAGAGAGATCTTTTATTACTCAAAGAACTAAAAAGACGATTACAAGTATTATTATCTCTTTATGCTAATTGTTGCATGAAGTGTTCGATCCTTTGCAAAGGAGAGATGATCTCCTTTTTATAGGGAAAGGCATGGTTAATCGTTATGGCCCCAGAATGGAGTAATCAGTCTGGGTTTGAGTTCAGGCCCAGATGTCTTCAGCCCGCAAAATAGGCGGAAAACAGGTGGCAATTAATGCTGATATGAGAGAAGGTATGACTTGTGCTGAAAGTCCACGTGGCGTTATGTAACTGGGCGCAGACGGTGCTTTATTCTGACACAACATGGTTGACCAACTGGTGGCGTCTGACGTGACGTCTGCCAGCAGGCAGACATGCTTGTATAGTACTCTGACGAGTACTGTTCACAGCAGCATGGTGGAAGCATGAGGGCAGTCACGTCACTATTCCCTGTCAGTGGACCACTCCTGACACGTGTTGCTCTCTTATTTGCGCATAGTGTGCTCAGGCCTTGACAGGATCTTATTAATTCTTGATCGTCTGTACGTCCTCGTACCAAAAGTTGATGTTAGTCGAATATTCCGCGCTAGGTGCACGCGAGGAGATTCCTTTGTATTGGTGACGTCACACAGCTGACGTAACCTTGCGCTTGAGCTTGCTTTCACGCACAGGCTTGGTTCCGCGGACATCAGGGGACTTGATGTCTCTGTTGGTTTGAAGCCACCTTTCGCGGATTGGAGTTCTGCGGATTCCTTGTAGATGGTGTATTTTGTGGGATGGGGTTGCTATCCATGCCAGGATTAGGTACCCTATCCATTCACCACTCAAATTTTTTAAATTTATTTGTATTTCTTTTATTTTTGATATATTATTTTTTAATGGTAAGGGTAATCTTGTCATCACACACCCACTTTTTTTTTTGAACGACCAACAAATTGGAATCACTCACGGAACACTGGAGTATCATCGTGCCACCAGTGTTGCCACGCGATCATATTCCACCACCAAGTCACCAATTCAGGAGGAAACTCACAATTATGAGAAAACCCCCTTTGTGAGATTCGAACCCAGGACCGTATTGCCCCTAAGTCTTATCTCACCACCAAGATACCACTAGGCTATAATGCCTTGGGTCATCACACACCCACTTAATCAAGAAAATTAACATTCATCCACTTTAGGGACTATCCATACGACTGAGCAAACGATAAAGAGCAAGAGTGCAATTTTAAAAATAGTGGAGACTACGGGTGAAACTTCACATGGACTACGCGTGCATATGTCTCATTGATGAATGTATGTAAACATGTAAAGTTTTACACATCTATAATATAATACAGGGTAGTGGTTTATCAACATTTAGATTGTGTGACTAAAAATGACAAAATATCGAAGTTTCAGACCATAACAGATAAAATTGGTATCTTAAGGGGCTGTAAATGAACACTTTAACCGTAGAAGCTTCTCGAGAATAGGTTCTGGAAAATAAAATCCCAATTGTATTCGATGGAATCCTCATTCATAACAACTGCCTGAAATCAATCAATATATTCACGGCTAATTAGCGCACCGATATCTGTCGATCGTTTTCCTTCAAGGTATTATTTTGATCATATCCTTTCAATTGCTAATTCGAATTATGTTTCATTTGTATGGATTATTATAAAAACTTGTTTCAATGGTTTTGTATTACGTAATCGGTTAGATCTAGCCGCATGTTCATTGATTGGAATGCCTGATTATTAACCTATTTGTTATTTTACCATATCTATGGAATTCCGATTGAAAAATTACGATTCGTACGAAATCACGTAGAATATTTGAGTTAATTGTTATGAATGGTTGTCTAACTGTCGTTTCCTGGAAATAGGATATGTTGATGCTTATAAAAATGTTAGATCGATTGTTTTTTAATCTGTTTACTCATTGATTCCATCGACGTTCATTATTGTTTGATACATGCTTATTTGTTATTTTGTTGTATCGATTGTTATTTTATTGTGTCGATTGTTTTATAATTGTTCATTGTTGTGGCAGTTCGTCCAAAATGTCCTTGATTTAACCATAGTTATCAAAGGCGCTAGACGCACTCAAGGCGCATAGGCGAGGCGCCAAAAAAACGAGGGCCTGACATAAAAAAAAGCAAACAAGAAAATAACGTAAAAATATATTAAAATAATACTATTTTTCATCTAGTTAGAATTCAAAAGTTTTGAAATATTAATTTATTAGTGTATAGAAGTAGTGTTTCCTTAGATAAAAGTAGAAATCTGGTTGAAATCTAGCCATAATTTAATGATTTTGGCCGGAAACTCTCCGTAATTTGGAATCTAGTTGAAATCTGCGCCTAAAGCATCACCTGGAGAATTAAACCGCAATTTTCTCGACTTAAAGCGCAAATGCATCGCCTCGCCTAAAAAATGGCCTAGGCGCAAGGGGCGATGGCTTTTTAACAACTATGGATTTAACACAGAAAAATGGATTCGGTTAACGAAAGGGATGGAAATTACAACTATGTAAACCTTAAAAAAACATTTTGGATGAAACTGACAGAAGTGAATAAGCATGTTTGTTAAGACAGTGAGCCTGATGCTAGGCTTTGGTTTGTTTTATATGTGTGATCATTATATAATTTAACTTGATTTGCCCTTCGTTGTAGAGTTTTAATGTTGTTGGTTATGGTTGTAATTGACTTACATGGCCTTGATTTCATATGCAGGTTGAAAATGAGAGGCAGAAGTTACAGCTACAGCCCTTCACCACCAAGATACCGAAGCAGAAGCCACCGGAGTCCTAGCCCTAGGGGTCGTTATGCTGGTCGTGCTAAAGACCTTCCTACTAGCCTTTTGGTTCGAAACCTTGGCCGTGGTTGTAGGTTTGTTCTGCATTCTGATTATAAACTTGTTCCATAACTCACCGAGTCACCGTAATTGCATACTTGATTTATTCTAGCCGTGTTTTCATCCCATATGGAATTTTTTTATTGTTTTCATTATCGGTTAATATGATGTTTATGAGTTATGTATATATCTCTTGGTTGTGACATGTATTATGCTCCATCGCTTTATCATGTGGATGTGGAACTCACATCAGTTTATCATGTGGAAAGTATTAATCTTTTGATTTTGGATTTTTTTGGTTATTTAACTTTTTATTTTCAAATTAATATTTGAGAAATGATTTTAGTTTCAAAAACTCTCTAATATAACCTTTCATCTCATTTCTCTATAAATAGTCCAATCTATATTTCAATATTGTATCCTGTATCTACTTCAGATGCAAATATCGATGCGAAGCTGAAATTAGCACTAAAAAGTTAATGTTGGAAGTTGTAAAAGAAGAATTATTTATCCCGCCTTCCTCGAATACTTCATTATACCATCATGGTAAATAATAATATAAATTGTTTGTTAAACATTGTTTAATCATAAGTTCGTTTTTTCTTCTTTTTGCAGACCAGAAGATCTACGTGGACCATTTGGAGAGTTTGGCCCCCTGAAGGATGTTTACTTACCCCGCGACTATTATACTGGGTGAGCTAATGATCTTAGATTCTAAGAACATTTTACTCGTTTATTGTTCCTAAAACTTATAATTAACACAATCAAATCAATTAAAACAAATAATTTTTCTCATTCAACTATATGGTGGTGGCTTATTACTATATAAATTTTATGGGCATTGGTTTGTTTATTGAAAGTGTTGAAGACATGAAGTAATCAAGACTTCTGTCAAGGTGATTTTATTTACATGAAGATTGAAGTTGTTTATGTTACATAATGAAGAAGTTCAAGTGTTGAAGAACTTTACATAATAACCTTGACTACACAAGGTTAGCAGCCATATTTTTGCATCATTTCTTGGAGACAGCATTTGCTAGGACTTTCTTCTTGCCTTCACTCTCTTTGTTTTTTTAAATATATATATTTGTATCTATATATAATATATATATATATTTATGGTATGTGGTTAGTGGTAAAACTTAAGAGACATGCTGTTTGTATGTGCAATGGTGCATACATGGGCCTGGTATATGCATACTTCTTAAGTCGTTAATATATAATGACGTTTAGTATTTTGGTTTTTTTTTTTTCTGCAGAGAGCCACGTGGTTTTGGTTTTGTTCAGTATGTTGACCCAGATGATGCTTCTGAGCCAAATATCATATGGATGGTCAAGTCCTTCTTGGTAGAGAGCTGACAGTTGTGTTTGCTGAGGAAAATAGGAAAAAGCCTTCAGAAATGAGGGCAAGAGAACGATCTAGGTCAGTTTTGTGTGCTAATAATGAAATATTGTAGTTTTTTTTTTTTTTTTTGTGTGTGTGGTATGACAACACCCATGTATTTCAAAGCTGAAACTGGCTAGATTTGGGTTGATGGGAAAATTTTGATAATTAACTAAAAAGGAAATGGTTCGAAAGTTGCTGTATTTAAATGCTTAGGATTTCCTAAATAGCTTTTCATTAAGAATCAAGATCACTTTTAAAACATATAGTTTTTACAAGCTTTCTGCTAACCATAAATATCATGACAGGGGAATTTCATATGACCGTAGAGGATCATCCAGCCGTTATTCTCGTTCACCAGGTCGTGGGAGGTCGTACCATCGCAGTCCTAGTTACTATTCTCCTTCCCCTAGGCGGGGTCGTGGAAGGTCATACCATCGCAGTCCAAGTTACTATTCTCCTTCCCCTAGGAGGGGCCGTGGAAGGTCATACCATCGCAGTCCAAGTTACTATTCTCCTTCTACTAGGCGGGGCCACTACTCTCGGTATGCATTTATTTCTCATTTTGTACTAAAGGGGCAAAATGGGAGGGTTGGAGATCGAGTAACCAGTTACAGTGGACCATTTTGGGAATGGACCTGTTTCGTTCATGCTCATTTTTCTTAATTAATAGTTCGTCATTAATCATTTTGAATATAGTTATATGCATTTTTTTTAAAAAATACCATTCGGACTGTTTTTCTTTAGGCCTTTTTTATAATTTTAACCAGTTGATGCATTCGAGATAAAAATTGCCCTGATTAACCCATTTAATCTATAGTCAAAGACGTAAAGTGGTTATATTGTGTGGTTAAATGTGAAACAGGTCCATTTCACCCAGAGACAGAAGATACAGAGAGAGGTCTTATTCAAGGAGCCCATATAGGTCCGTAAGTAGGAGTCACAGCCCAGTGAGGAGCAGGAGTCCTGAAGGTTATTAGTTGCTGAAGCCAAAAATAAAGGAAGTTGGAAGCTTCTTTATATGTAATAATGTAAATTACTACTTGTTAGCTTCGTGTATTAGAAGTCCGACGTGATGTTTGATTTGGTGATATTGCTATTTGGTTCTCATGTTATGCTATAGCTTTGAAGTTTCGAACAAAGAAAACTGCCAACAGCTGTGGTTCCTGAATCTGAGATTTGGACAGTATCCGAACCTTTTCTGATAAAGTTCAGATTCAACGAAATGCATTATGCATGTTGTACGCGACCCTAAAACCATTTAGGACTAACGACTCAAAACATTCAAAGACTTGCAATGATCCATAATAACTGCTTAACTCCTTCGTTAGTGTAACACCCTGGAACTCTCTCCTGCACAAAATGACCTTAATAATATGACATATTAGACCATCTGATTCCCATAGAGCGCTAAAGTAAAAGACTTCTATGCTTTGTGCCTACCTTTTCTCAGCCACCTAATGTCTCGTGCTTCATGTTAGATCTTCTGGCACGGTAGAAGATAAAGCGCCTGTCTCCTCATTGAGTGTAACATGTTCTTAGTACCTCATATGTCAGTGATAGAATCCAGAAAATCAAATAAAGATAATGAGATTATTCAACTTCTGAAAACTAAAGATTACAAGATAGTTAATCCAATTCGAGAAGGATTAGATCTCCAAATACAAAGGATAAAAACCCTATTTTTATAATAAAACATCCATGCCTAAGAAATATAGGAAACATCCTATTTATACTTAGTAAAAAGTAACTGCTTGTGACTCCTCACTTTCTGAATATTAAAACGTTTTCCCGCCAAATGTTTTCCCCCCATTTTTTCCCTCCATTTCTGACCCACTTTGACCCACAGTGGGTTTTGGTCTCTATCAATACTTCCTGCCCCAAAATCCGACTTGCCCTCAAATCGGTTAGAAGGAACTTGGTGCCAAGCAATCATCCATTCAATTGTAACTTGACTGGTTTCCTGGACCCCGAGACTGCCTCTCACTAAGTGAAGCTGGAGATAAAATTTCCAAACTTTAGTATTAAGAAGGGAAGTATCCGATGAAGCAGGGCGTTGATCATGAGTTGTTTTAAGCACTGTAACATGGATGATTTGGTGGACGCAAGGGCCTGGTGGGAGGGCACACTCATAAACCACTGGACCTACCTTACGGAAGGCACTATTCAGCCCACAGAATTTGGGTGATAACCTCTCTCTCCATAGTTTGGTCAAATCGTCCTTTGAGCGGTTACATTGATCCAGTTCTGCTATCTTCGATTGAACACCTAACACCTGCTCATACTGATCTTCGTCCTCACTAGGGTTATCGTCTAGGACTTCCTCTTTAGCCAGATCTGGTTGTGGGTTGTGGGGCTCCTCTCGAAATTCCTTAATATTCCACTGAGCCTTGATCTCTGTGATATCTTCAGTATTCTTGTTAGCCGGTGGGGGTGGTGGTCGTGCTTGGTTGTTGGTTAGTGTTCCGGACATCTGAACCTTGATTTCTTCAATCTCATCCTTCAAGGTTGCAAGAATAACATCTAATCGTGCTGCAATTTCAGCCAATTGAGCAGCAACTGAATTAGATGTGATGCTTCCTTTTACTGCACTATCCCGGTAGTAATCATCTCGTCGTTTCCCGGCAATGGAACCATTGATAGAATCCAGAAAATCAAATAAAGATAATGAGATTATTCAACTTCTGGAAACTAAAGATTACAAGATAGTTAATCCAATTCGAGAAGGATTAGATCTCCAAATACAAAGGATAAAAACCCTATTTTTATAATAAAACATCCATGCCTAAGAAATATAGGAAACATCCTATTTATACTTAGTAAAAAGTAACTGCTTGTGACTCCTCACTTTCTGAATATTAAAACGTTTTCCCGCCAAATGTTTTCCCCCCATTTTTTTCCCTTAATTTCTGACCCACTTTGACCCACAGTGGGTTCGGGTCTCTATCAGTCAGCTTCTTGAATGTATCGCATCCTCATTGAGTGTATTAGCCAGGGGACATGTCTCCCGTGTCGTCTTCTAGAATGTATCCACATATCCCAGATACATGCTGGTTGTCAAATCGCAAACTTCGAATGGTAACCCTCTCACTCCTCTCGAATGAATTGTGATTCTAACACTCCTCCAGAATAAGTGTTGGTGGATTTTAATTATATGGAGGAACATTCTCCTGAGCGCGAATGACCTTTTACCGTTGGGTTTACCTGTATGGATGACTTTTATTGGTCTCTAAAAAAAGTTAAGAGGCAGTTTGGTTGATTAAGTGTTGAATGATTAAGAGGTCTGAATTGTTAAGTGCTGAATCATTAAGTGCTGAATCATTAAGTTGGACCTCTTAATGGTTAGTTTTCTTGTTCCACATTGCCACATTGGTAGGAGAGGCTCATTAAGGTTCAGTCTAGTTCAGTGCTTAATGGTTCAGCAACATCTCAAATCTTAATGGTTCAGCCTTAACCATTCCATTTAAAAGCTGAAACAAACGCACCGAATGCTGAATCATTCAGCGCTGAATGGTTCAGAGCGAGGCTTACCAAACAGCCCCTGATTATGCATCAAACGAGTTAATAAATAAACAAAGATCAAGAACAAGAGTCCCAAACAAAATGTTACCGTTACGTCTTACCAGACGTCTTGCATATCAGTGTTTCCCAAAAACCAACCTACATCTAGCCTCGTATTTCTTCTCAACCACTAGCGCCACCAATCACCACCGTGGCTCGAACCCATCACCGCCTCCTATCCAGGTTCTACTCACTGAGTCAGCAGGCCGTGGTGTGTTTGCAACTCGGTGTATACAACCAGGCGAGCTCATCCATACTGCTAAACCACTCGTCTCTCACCCAACCATCTCCTCAATTGATAAAGTATGTTACTTCTGTCTCAAGAATATTCCTGAACGGTCCGACTTTCAGGCACAGGAAGTGTTGTTTTGTAGTGAAGAATGTAGGGAACAAGCAAAGGTATGGAAATAATATATGCCTGCCAACTGTTTGATGTTATGTCTGTGAGAGTATAAATTGAATTTGCGATTTGATTTGGCCATAAATTCCCACCACCTGTTTGATGTTAGAGCACCCGCAATGTGGTGCTTTTTGCTTGTCTGTTTCAGCTTGGCATAAACCACAGACCAATTGACTCGTTCTGCCACATTGTGGCACTTGTCTGGTCCGTATCAAGTCCGGCAGTCAGACCTCCCACGGACTTCTTTGTGACCTACATATATATAATATAATAATTTTTAATGGGGTTCAGGGGTGTAAACGAGCTTAGCCGAGCATAGCCCTGCTTTTATGAAGCTTGAGCTCAAGCTCGGCTCTGTTCGAGCCTACTATTTTTAGATCGAGCTCGGCTCGAAAGTAAAACCCAAGAGCTCGAGTTCAGCTCGGCTCGGCTCGAGATACTTTGTGAACAATTTTAAACGAGCTAAAAGCTTGACTTGAGCTCGCTTCAATAGCTTAAACGAGCCAAAGCTCGACGCACCAATGCTAAATATTAGGTATATAAAAAAGTAATATAAAATTTGATTGGGGTTGAACCTAAACGAGCTTTGCATGTAAAGCTCAAGATCAGGCTCAATAACACGAGTCATATTTTTGGCTCGAGATCGAGCTCGCTCGTTAAGGCTTATCGCGGTTTTTTACCGATCTGATCCCGAGTCGCTTTCGAGCCGGTCCGGCTCACTTATACCCCTATTTGTGGGGTTTGTACATTGCGGAAAAGTGAGGGATTTTGAGGGAGTTTTGTAAATCTGATGTGGTGCTGACTGCTGAGTTGGCGGCTTGTTTGGGTTTTTGAGGTCTGTACATTGTGGGTGCTTTCATGTCTCTAAGAGTAAGACTTGAATTTGTGATTTGATTTGCATAAACTGAAATCCTAAGAAATGGTACAGGTTGTTAAACTACTAACCCTTGATGGATCGTAAGATCATTGTTGTATAGATTGCAATTTATGATCTTAAACTAGCCATCGATAACGATTAGAAGTGAATTTGAAAAATTATGTGAATTCCAATAGTCACATGAAATATGATACTCCATATGGTAATTTTGTCAGGGTTTTTATGAAGTTGAAAAGGAAGCTGACTGGTCAGCATTTGTTGCTCATTGTAGGTAAGCATTTCCCGAATATACTCTCTTTTAGTTTTCCTTAGTTTAAGCCTGGTACATGTGAAACAAAATGCAAAAAGGTTATTAGCAGGGTGGAATGGTGGATATTGTTATTTGTTTCATGAAGTTGAGAAAATATATAAACTGTTAATTCACTCGGTCTTTGTTAGTAAAAGCAAATGCTTTCATCAAATTTTTATTATGATATACTTACGGAACCAGTAGATTTGATGATTCTTACATTTATGCTTTGCTAGACGTTATTTTTAATATATCATATTAGTTGAAATTGTCTTTATTTATGGCTATCATCATATATCTGTATTTGTCACATTTTGATTTTTTTTTCTTGTAACTTCTCTTTTAAAGAGCCCGGGTTTAAAGTATCCGTTTCTCGCCAAACGATTGGCCTGCATGGTAATATCAGGAGTGACTGCTGCAAACAGTTTGGACATACTTCAGCCTGCACGCTTGTCTGCTGAAATGATATCACAGGTAGGACCTTATTCTTGTCTCAAGGATATGATTCCTATTCTAGAACCCATATGATTAAACCAAAGACAATCTATCATTTCCAATTCCATTCTGTCATTCCCAAACCCTCAATCCAATACCTCTTAGTATAGCTCGAAGTTGTTCCTTCATTGACTAGTTATTTTCAGACAGTTTAAGTGATCGTATGTTGCCAGATGGAAGAGGAGCTTTGTTTGCTGAGAGGCGCCTTAGAAGGTTCAGGCATGAAAGACGAACAGCTGACATGTAATTTCATGATAATGCTTACTTTATTTAAAAGATTCTTCGTTTGAACTTTGAAATTAGACCAAATAATGGGAAAACAGTTTATAGGAACTTTGGTTAGGTTTTGGGTTCAAAATGATGCGTAATACCTAGGGGAAACCTTAAAATATCTAAGATGATTATGAGGAAGATTTAGGGGTGTTTGGGGCTTTGGTTATTTAAACAACTTATCAGCGTGTTGTGTTTATAATAAGCAGAAAAACACTTCTGAGCATTTCAATGAGAAAAAAAATGTTTATTCTTATCCTGCTTATTTCAAACTGTTTATTCTTGCAGCTTTGAATTTACAAATATACCCTTAGGGGTGTGAAATAAGCTGTTTCAGTTAGCTGATTATTCGATTCCTGTTATAAGCTGTTACAACCATCATTCTTTAGCAACTGACTTTTAAATTTACATTGGAGTGATACAAATATTCTGTTATGTTTTTTGTGACTTAAAATAGTTGATATACAGTTCTAAATATCGAATGGTATGCTGGGGTCCTGGCACGTATACGTATCAATGCCTTCCGTATTGAATTGGCTGGAAATACTTACGAAGATTTACTTGCATTAGCTGCTGCATCAGTAGAATCAGAAGCCGCTGTTGGCAATGCTGTCTATATACTTCCATCTTTCTATAATCATGACTGTGGTAAGAACTTATTTCCTTCCGCGGGACCTACATAATCAAGCATTAAACATTAATATTAGATAATGAAAAGTTATTTTAGATGATCTTGTTTGTCAAATTTGAGACGTGAATGAAAATAGTACTTCGATATTTAACAAGATTGAACAAACATGCTTAATTTTCTCTGCTATAGATCCAAATACACACATAGTTTGGGTGGAAAATGTGGAAGCAAGATTGAAAGCTCTGAGAGAAATTGAAGCAGGTCAGGTCAATCTTTTAAGCATTATTTGTTCTTATATAAATTTTTTGTTGGTATTTTGGTTCTTAGTCTTTTTGTAAATAATATTCAAACATATAGACTATTAATTTCTTTTTCAAAATCAACCAATTTCTGTGTCTGTGTGAATTAACCCACTAATAAAATATGGACTTGATAGATAAATTGTGGAAAGTTGCTCGGTTAAAACTCAACACAAAGCCTTAAAGAAATGTATTGGACTGTATTTTCAGACTAGGTTTTATTAGTCTGAGGCTCTGAGCCCACGGGCTTAGTTAGCTTTCTATATCATGTTACCTTACATAATGTTGGTATGCTGCAAGAGCCTTGAAAGAAAGTTGATTTGTTTTGGTAGGTGAAGAACTGCGGATATGTTACATTGATGCAAGCATGGATCATGATGCTAGACAAAATATCTTGTCCAGTGGGTTTGGTTTTGAGTGTAATTGTCCTAGATGTATGTCAAATGATTGATCCCTTCATGCACTCAATGTTTTTAAGTGGGAAGAAAATTTAATTGTAATATTTATTCAAATAGTTGTATTTGTGATAGAGAATTTGTAAATTTGATTTATACCTTGTTTAGAGAGAGTCAATGAGTTATACCAAGTTAAGAGTATTAAGTAGTGATTAGCTATTCTAATACTAAGTTTATTGGTATGTTTTTTGTTTCTATATAAACCTCTCTAATTAGGGGCCACCCCTGGCCCCCCCCCCCCCCTGTTTTTTGGCGTAGTAGTGGAAATTTGCGATTTTCATAGGTAAATTGAGTCCGGCCCTCGCCGATTTTCCACTACCAATCGAAAAAAATTGAGTTCAGCCCCCGCCGATTCCGAAACCAAGCTTCGCCACTGTCTCTAATTGAATTCAAGAAAAGAGAGACAAATACATTTCACATCATATAGTACCTTCTCTGGAATATAATGTAGTTCTGTGTACATTTCATTTCTGCCTTTGTAGAAAACCTATTGTTCAGATTAATTTGTCTTGTTTTTTGGTTAAATCTTGGGTGAGATGATAATGAGTTAATGACAATATAATAGTCTGTTGGAAACAAAAGTTTTAAACTTGGTAGCAGACGCCTTTGCCGTCATAACTCTTATGGATCTTGTTGCTGTGGACTAGTTTTAGGAAACCAGACGAATGGACCATGTTGCTAGACGCAAGAGTTGAGCCACACAAGTTGCCTTACAAAAGTGACATTTTTGCTTGGAGATTGATATCATCGGGTGGTTCCGCTGGTGCAACGTCCAATGACTTAGCAAAAAGTTATTTTTATGTTTAAAATCAGAATAAGAAATAACAATTTAAATGTGAATTTCTCTTATCACTGAATAAACACTAACATTTCCTCTCCATTTCATAATCGGCTTTTGGAGATATGAGAAGTAACAACTCATCTCCTATATTATTACTATATTGTTCCCCACCATTGCAACTACCATTTTAAGACAAAAAAACTGATTTTAGATTAATCTCCACCATCCGATCGATACAGGTTTTTCTAACAACAAATCTGGATCGCAAATAATGGGCGGTTACCCTAAAAATTTGGCGGTTACAAATTAAGCTTGACAGTTTTTTTCACACCCTCCCCACTACTCCTTAAAATTAGCAAGCTGAAGATGCCCTCAAAATACACATTTCATCATCATTCCCTGCACCCCTCTTCTCCCTCATTTCACAACAACACGTCAACACCTATGGCGAGTGAAGGTTCTTGATCTTCAAGTTCATCGGTCGATTCGATTTATGAGAGCACTTCCGATAACGATTTTGCAGGTTAATTTATGTTTCTTTGTCAATGATGTTCGATTACTTTGATTCTTCTCTTAATTATTCCATTGGCTTTTAGTGGAAATCATTCATTTGTTTATTTTATGAATCTTTTTTGCCAACAATTTAGGTTTATTATGCCTGAATATTGCATCATCTGGTGACTCAAAAGGTTGAATTTCAACTTCAATTCATTTCGTGTGCTTTCAATTGGTGTCATCTTCGATGGATTGTTTTTAGGTTTTTGATTGATCTTTGTTCATGTAAGGTTTAGTTCTTTATTTTTTGATAAATTTAATCAAGGATCGCCCCTCACAATTGATTATATGTTTTCTTCTCAGTTTATACATAAATTTCACCCATCTTCACCTCTGCGTAAACAGATTTCTATCGTCTTCATACGGTACTCGCAAATATCAAACCAAATTCGTCTCTCTTTGATGACCCTCTCAAATCCCAAAATATGAATCCAAAGAGTGTAGCCGTGGCGGCGGCCATCCGTGTTGTTGACGAACAGAGGATGCGTCATGGTTGGCCCTATTGTTTGAGTTGATTTCGTATTTGAGGCGTGATGCCCGTCGATATAATTCTTTTGTGTATCTTATTATATGATTCGTGAATGATTGACTGTGTTTGCAGTTTCTAAGTTTCTCTTTGTTGGGTAAATTCATGATGATTCGATGTTTTCATTGTTTCTTCCTCTTGCTGATGGCTTTGATTGGTATATAACTTTGATTAGTGACTCATGGGCAGGCTCTTCTTCACCGTTTCCACTACCTTTGATGGGACTGCAAGGTCAAAAACTGAAGCCTTGGATGACTTCAAACTTAAAAGATACTTTACTCCAAGTTTCCAAAGGTATGTTTGTTTTATTGTCAACATTTATATCAAGAGTTTAATTATATAATTTTAAATATTTTTTTAAAATTGCTAGGTTTGTTTTAAACTAATTAGCTGTTTGTCAAATGTCAATAGTATATAAAAGGACTCTTATGAACTGAAAAGGAACTTTGTGTTATTCTAAGAATTTGGCGGTTTTATTTTTTGTCGAGCGGTTTTCAGATTACCTGGTAATCAGGAGTTTAAGTTAGTGGGTACGCTCCCCCAACCGTTGCCGCCTAAATTTGTCCCTATAAAATCACTTCCACATCTCATGAATAGATTTCTCTCCTTCTTCTCAATTGGCACATGGTATTACAAACGCTTTATATTGATGGTTGTCTTTTTTTTAATCAATTTATAGGCAGCATCCTACTCCAACCAAAGAAAAACTTAAATCTTTGTTATGTATTGTTGTTGGTCTTGATTTGGAAGTTGTGCGAAAGGGAATAAAGAAGAGCATGTTTTCCTTGAATTTTATCCATGTTTTTGTTTGTGTAAATTTGCCCATAGTCGATGTTTCTGTTAGAGAAAAGAAACCCAAACATTATATGATAGCAACTATTACTTTATAAAAAATAACAATATTCATATTTCATATTCATAACTATTTATATTGAGTGTAGGTAATTTTATTTACGCTATATAAGCCACATTGTGATTAACTTCCATCTGGCAATATTTTGATTGTTGTTGACTTCATACTTTAATTGACTTTTATTAGTAGTTGTCTTTTGATTATGTGCCTATCCTTTGCACCTCTTAACTTTGTGATGATTTGAATTTTGATCGCATCTACATCTTAATTTGGTAATTACATACACCTTCAATTTCAGACTTTGATTCAGAAGATGATGTTCAAGAAGAAATCTTGTATGGGTTGACGATTGGGGCAAAGGAGACTTTGGTATGTTGACTGATTGCTAAATCTAAACACATTTCAAACAAAAAAAACATAAGTTTATTGCAAAGAAATTTGAATAAAGTAATTACGTGTGTTATCACAATAGGTTAAATATCGATGGATATCTTGTGGAGAAGTACGAGGCAAAAACATCCCAGTTTGACTAAGACTTGTGGGCAAGAGCTCCTGGGGCAAAATAAAGGAAAAGTACATGTTAAGAAATGTTAATGACCGTGTGTACATGGCAGTCAAGACCCAAGGTATGTTTGTTCTTTTTGGACTTAAGCCTTAAGGTATACATAGAGCATTGTCTATGCATACTAAATTATTAATATATTGTTTCATGTGACATGATTGGTGCCATTCTTTATGTACATGGTAAACACACTTGGAACTTTATAAGAGTTCACGATAATTTATCTTACAATATTTGCTCTAATCATGCTAAGACACCCACTATGGTTAGAAAACAAAGATATTGCATTTTCATAAGACCTGCTTGCCTACTTTTGTCAATATAACATGAGTATGTTGGGAAAGTTGCAGCTATGTCTTTTAGTTAGTTAGGGCGGTTGTTGAAGGAGGTTATTAGCAAGCTAGATTATCTGTATCTAATTTTTATTGAATAGGCGGGTGTATGATTTTTCTTTGTTGAAGGAGGTTGGTCGATTATGTCAAATATTTTAAGTTGTAAAATTTAACTTTTGGTGAATTGTTGGATTGATGTGTTTATGGTGATCTGTTTGTAGCTTTTAGGGGTGTGTGTGTGTATTTTTTTCTAATTTGTGTGTAGATTGGATTTGCATACAAATGAAAGATTAGTGCAGAGCATATTGATCGTGTAGATTAATTGGTGTACGGTTAAATGTAATTGGTAACTGTGTTTGTGAAGTTTTAAACCCTTAATTACAATGTAGTTGTAGTTGTTTTATGTATTGACAGTGATGAATGATGTGTGTTTATGTTTTAGTAAGTAGCTACTGTCTAAGAGAATTAATTAGTCTCGGTTAGTGCAGTTAGTCGGCTAGTAAGTGGTTTAATAAGTCAAGGCTACTGATTATGGCTTGTCAACAATGATAATGCCATCATAATCGAGTTTTATTGATTTTGTTTTGTTATTAAATCTATTTGATCAATTCAGTCGACTTGGCCTTATCATTTTTTTTATTTCTTGATTCTATGCATTGGTCATTTTTTAGATTGAAAAGTTGAACTTGGTTATCAAGGAGCTTGCCAAGGAAAATTAAGAAGAGAAAGATAGGTTAATGGGGATATTGTGAGGTTAGCGGCTGAAAAGGAAAAAGAAAGGTGGAGAAAGACGATTTGCTTAATAGCATGATGACAACCAGTGAAGCTACGTTAAAATCTATGATTTGAAGAGAGGCTAAACATGTGATTTTGAATGTTTAGATGTTTGTATGTTAGGATAATTTGGATTATTTGATCTTTTAGTGGCTATTTCTATTGAAATGTTTCATGTATTTTGAAACGGGAAAAGTGGAAAACATAAATGTTTTATATATATTTTTAGTTTTTGTCGGAAAGTAATTTTAAATGCTAAAACAGAAAATATGCTATATTCTTCTAATGGTCACAAAGCTGGTCGCCAAATAGTATCTATAATCAATTTTTTGTAGTTGCCAAATGGTCAGTATTCAATTTTTACAGTCGCTATATGGTCACAGAACACTAGAAAAAAAAACGTAGCCACCCGGTCACAAACAATCGTCAAACAGACAGCGGTCACAATATTTCGACCTTATTTGTGGTGGCAACAATTTGGTAGCAAAAAATATAAGTGGTGGCTAATTGGTGGCATTAAGACAATTGACACAGGTGTTTTTACCACCACTTTTTTTGTTGCAAAATGATGGCAACATGGTAATTGTGATCATTTTGCGACCAAAATCATGGTTACAAAAGCCCGGTTTTCTAGTAGCCGTTGTTGTTTGTTTTTTCCTTAGAAATTTACTGAGTATACACGGGAAAACAAAGATGTTAAATTACGTCAACTAAATAACAAAATTTGGGTTAACGTGTACAGGAATTGAGCAACTTTCGTACCGTTTCGACCGGTACCGGTCCGTACCGTTTTGACCAGTACCGGCCTGTACCGTTTCAACCCGAACTGTTGATACCTCTATCGTTTCGACCTGTACTGTTTCGACGTGCACCCTTTTGACCCGTATCGGTTCGGGTCGAAACTGGTACGGGGCGAAATGGTACCGGTCAAAACTGGTACGATCCGAAACGGTTCGGTCCAAAACGTTACGGGCAAAAGGCACAGGTCGAAACGATACCGGTCGAAACGGTATCGGTCGAAACTGGCCAGAAACGGTTCTATCTGAAATGGTACCGGTCGAAACTGGTACAGTCCGAAACGTTACGGGCGAAACGGTACAGGTCAAAACGATATCGGTCGAAACGGTATCGGTCAAAACTGGTCCGAAACGGTACCGGTCAAATTATAAATTGGCTAACAAAATAACTATTGTTTGAGTTAACGTGTATGTGAATTAACAACTTATGTGCCTACTAATCCCAGTTTGTTAGGACGTTATCAAGATTTTTATTCTACACATCGTTTGAATATCTAAATTTCAGGAACCCGTCCCAGCGGACGGGTATAATACTAGTTTTTGTTTTGTTCACGAGTAGCTTACATGATTTTTTTTTTTTGAAGTTTTTAAGTGGTAACTTTTCATGAGGTATGAAAAATCAAGCATTAAAGTATCCATGAAATTGTTCGATCACAAATATTTAACTAATTGATCTGAAACATTTTTTTAATACGATAAAGATTAATAATTAACAGAAAAAATTGTTAACCATAATTTTATATCAAACAAACAATGGTTATAGAGCCCTAATGATTTAGCATGTAGTTAGTTTTATGTTTAAAGTCAAGCAAAGAACTAAAATTCAAAATGTTATTTTCTCCAATCTTCATAAAAATAACTAACAACTCGATTTCATAATTCCATCACTTTTTCGTTGGTTTATAGAGAGACAGAACGCAACATCTCACCTTTGATATTCGGTTTTTACTAGGAGCTCATACATGTATATGTTTTTTAGTTATTCAAGCGTAACTTATCACGACGGAGATATATAGTTAACATTCATTTTTTAATGATCTAAATTGCATAATTCAAGATATGTAGGGGTCTAGAGTAAATTGGACCCCCTTTTTATTAACATGTGGCCTAAATATATGGTAGAATGTGAGTGGGGTCTTTACAAAACACAACATAGATCCGTCTCTGAATATATCAGTCGTGTTATTGTTTTCAAATAAATTCCTGAGCACTTTAACCACCAGCCCACGTTTTACCTATCCATTGGATACTAATTGAAATGTCTAGATTATTTTTATAATTCAAATATGTGTTTGAAGGATTTTATATTATATTAATAATTAATATTTTCGCTCAACAAGAGCGTTGTAGATCTAACAATAACATCCAAGAAAATGTTTTGGGTCACCCATATTTAACTACTTGATTTCTTATTTTTTTGGGGTAATATGATGAATTGATGATGTTTTATTTATAAGAATAGTTAACCATTTCATTTAGATTTATGACAATCAACCATTGTCAATGATTTAGCATGTAGTTAAGACTTATCTTTAAAAACTAACTTACTGCTAGTATTTAAATGCCATTTTTTTTTCTTATCATTGGAAGAAAAACTAATATCTTACTGATCTACAAAAATTTCACACTTTTTGTTGAGTTATGGAGAGAAAGGGATGTAACATGTGGTCAAATTTGTGCTTGAAATTTGCCGAATGATAAGCAAATATTGGGTCAACTTAGTTCGTGGGCTCTAAAACTCAACCCAAGGTCACCAAAACATCTTACTGATCTACAATTCCACATAGCAAATTATTGTGAAAATATATGTCTAGGTTATTTTTATAAATCAATATATCCATGAATTTTTTTAGGTCAAACATCTTACTGATCTACAATTCTAGTTATGCCACTGATGAACAAACTTGACGCAAATAAACAAATTTGATACTGATGAAGAATTTTGACACTGAAGACCATTGATATTACGAATCTTCATTCACTACTATATGACTTTTCATCAACTTTGTGTTTTCATAACAACTTCCAATTTTTAACCCGGCCAAAAGCCCCTAGGACCGCGTGTTTAACTAAATTATCGAAAGCATTTTTTTTAATACGATAACGTTTCACTAAATATGAAAAGTTACTAGGATATATAGTTAACTTTAATTTCTTAATGATCTAAGTTGCATAATTCAAGATATGCAGGGGCCTATAGTAAAAATTGGACCCCTTTTTAATAACATGTGGCCTAAACATGGGGTAAAATGTACGTGGGGTCTTTACAAAACACAACATATATCCGAATATGTCAGTTGTGTTATTATAATTTTCAAATAAATTTGTGTGCCCTTCAACCAACCCACGTTCACCAATCCATCCTTGTGTTATTGTCTTGATTTTTTTTCTTTTCAAATATGTGTTTTGAAGGATGTGATATTATATTAATCTTTTGGCTTCAAAAGAGCATTGCAGATCTAACAATAATATTCACGAAATTGTTTTGGTTTACCCATATTTAACCACTTGGTTTTATTTTTTTAATTCTTCCTTTTCTGGTAATATGATGAATTGATGATGTTTTATTTATCAGAATAGTTAACCATTTCATTTAGATTTATGACAATCAACCATCGTCAATGATTTAGCATGTAGTTAGACTTATCTTTAAAATCTAACTTATTGCTAATATTTTAAATGCCATTTTATTCTTATCATTGGAAGAAAAACTAATATCTCCCCTTCAATTTTAATTTCCACACTTTGTTGTTGAGTTATGGAGAGAAAGGGGATGTAAGATGTGTCAACTTTTGTGCTTAAAAGTTGCCGAACGATAAGCAAATATTGGGTCAACTTAGTTCGTGGGCTTTAAAACCCAACCAAGTTCACCAAAACATCTTTGGAAGTTTAATGTTATACAACTTTTTTTTTTGAAAGGTTAATGTTATACAATTGATTTATAGTATTTTTACCTTTTTAGTGTTGACTTGGTCTGAAAGTTAACGTCGGAGATGCAGTAATGTAAATTTATATTTTTGTCTCTTCAAATATTGTAGTGTTTTTGAATATATTAAATAAAATACATATATTTTATTAATTATTTTTTGACTTGTTAACTGGTTACACACTTGCACCGTTAAACATTTGATCTATAGTATTTAGTGTTGACTATTTCTCATGGCGTAGATGTTATACTGATAAATTTTTATACTGAAGACTATTTTTACTCGGGATCTTCTTAAACTACTATATGACTTTTCATCAACTTTGTGTTTTCAAAACAACTTCCAATTTTTAACTCTAACCAATGTCCCTGCTACCCCCTGGATTCTTGTTGTTTAGTGCCTCAGATGTAGGGATGGGCTTGATACCATACCGGTAGCAAAAGTACCAATCCTGAAAATCACAAAAGATGGAATCTGGTGCCGAAATTGTTTGGTGCTGTTTTTGAAGGTAAATCAACCCAAACTACCTGCATTGTTCCATACTAGTACCGAAACAAAAATACCAAACCCGAAAAACACAAAAAGTGGGTATCGAATTGGTACTAAAAATGGCGGTACGGTCAAGACTCGATTTCGGTACTTACTCAAATGGGCATTGCCCTTTAAAACTACTGATCTTAGCATTAGAAATGGAATAGTCTTGATAATTGTGCATTGCGAACCTCCTAACTTGTACCGGTGTATACTCTATTTTCTCATCTAGTCTTCAATGTGACCCATATAAACAACATGTCCTGATGACAATGAAATAACCAATATGTTCCAATCTCTTAAGCAATAGGGTGACATCTACTGTGTTTGATTCTCTTCACTCCAAGCTTCAAGTTACTAGCTTTGTGGGGGTATTACATGACTTGTGGAGTCTTCACTCCAACTTCCTTCCACAACAACCTGCAATCGCAAACTCTTAAGTCTAACCTCGAGGATTATGATAGGTGTACAACATATCTCCTATTTCCATTGTCGTATTGACACAAAACAATGTTTATGACTCTTAGAAGGGATGTTCTAGGTTTACATCTAAACAAATATATGTAATTGGTCTAAAATATAGTGTGGTAACATTAGCCGTTCAAAAAAAAGTTGCATGATTTATTTAGCCATATACATCATGATGTATCTTCGATTCTTCGTTGATCATATTAGATAGAAAGCATATGTAGTATACAAATTCGTTACAAGTCATTTCCTTACATTTGTAACTCAATGGGCATACTTATCTAGTGAACGATATTCTTAAGTCTTGACTACATTATTTAAATTGTCAACTCTTTGAATTCAAAATTTTTTGAATTGTATTTCTTTAATTGGGATTGTAATGTTACATATGATTTATATATTTGTTTTACCTAATTAAAGTTTGTATCAAAAGTATACGTTAATACGTGACTGGATTATTGTATGTTTTTTTTCTTTTTTTTAAGGGAGAAGAAAACTTATATTCCACCAACAAACTAGCAAGAAGCTAGAGGTACACTAAAAAAACGAAAATCACGAAAAATACATTACCAAGCCTAAACACCTAAGCAAAGCGCCAAATCACGGATTATTGTATGTATTTGTGTGAAGAAGGAACAAAACAAACAGGCGCATAGAAGAAAATAAGTGGTTAAATCTGACACGCATTACTAGTAGTCACGGAGGTGGTGAGACAGTGACAGAATCGGCAAAAACAAGACCAGTAAAATGGGTATAGGATTCCGAACACAAAATACTCATAAATCTTTTTCTTGATGATTGTTATACTAGAACAATATCACCAATATATTTCACTATGTTATGTATTTATATTGATGTAAGCAAAAGTTTATTGATTTCATAGTTGCCTATATGTGTCGAATGAAGATTATTATTATTATTATTATTATTATTATTATTATTATTATTATTATTATTATTATTATTATTATTATTATTATTATTATTTTTTTTAATCAAAGCATGTGTACATGCATGCTTGTGGTAAGCGAGTAGCGACCTATAGGCACATCTCACTTTTTCACTTGTGTTTTATTAGACAACAATCCTAGTGAAATGGGACACTTAATGTGGTTTTAGAGTATGCAATTATGAGAATAAACTTTAATACATATGTTACACTCAATTTTTCAAGTGCATATCGTTAGATACATTGGCAGAGGCGTAGCCAAGATTCTTTTCTTACGAGTTCGCAAATTTTCAAGTGACAGACGCCAATTATCTATCACAAAGTTTTGGTTTTATCACAAAGTTTTGGTTTTTCCGATCAGATTAAGCGGTTTGAGTCAGGTCACATAATAAAGATAACAAAAATCAAATAAAAATGCAAATAATTAATAAAAATACGTCAATCAAGATTAAAAGTAAATAATAGAAATTCATTAAAGTTCTCACTAATATGTTACAATTTTATAAACCTATCAATTATATCAACTACAGAACCCATACCGTTCTATGTATCTACGCCCATGTATATTGGGCATAAATACAAAAACTTTATTTAGTTAGGGGCTGTTTGGCAAGTGCTGAACCAGTAAGTGCTGAATCTAGGGGTGAGCATAGAACCGAAAAAACCGAACCGTAACTGAAAAAACCGAAGAAACCAAACCGAAAAAACCGAAAAAACCGAAAAAACCGACGGGTCGGTTTATGCATTTTTGAAAACCGATTGTTTTCGGTTCGGTTTCGGTTATGTGTGTTTTTTATGTTTAAGATACAGGAGCATATTTACAAGGTTTTGTTCTAATGGCTAATTAAACATGTATTCAGGTTACCGTGGCTTTAGTGGTTGCAGAAGCTACATTTGAGTTTGAACACATAGACTTGCATTGGTTTAATAACTCTCATTATATGTTCAGTTATACTTTATCATGTTTGGTTGTCTATTGAATTGTTGTCAACTGTTTATTACACACATATGTATAGGGGTAATATCTTGTTGAGCCGAAAAGGTCAGAAACATTGCAGTTCATTCTTGATAGGAAGAAAATGCATGTAAGACTCAAGACATACGGACTAATGGCATCAATAATTGATTTTACACTCTCTAGAATCAAAACATGTACTCTTGTTGTGAACTACAACAAATCAATCATCATAATATTCCAAAAAAAAAACCTGACGAATAACCGAAACCGAACCGAACCCGGAAAATAACCGACAAACCCGAAACCGAAATAACCGAACCCGATCGGTTTCGAAAATGTACTAACCGAACATGTCGGTTTCGGTTACGGTTATGGCCAAAAACCGACCCGAACCGACCCGTGCACACCCCTAGCTGAATCAGTAAGAGGCCTGAATGGATAAGAGGCTCTGAATCAGTAAGTGTTAAACCAGCAATGGGTTATTTGGTTAGACGTCTGAATAACTTTACAAATTTACCTTTTACCCCCCACTTATTTCTTTTTCTTTCTTTATTTTTCCACCTATCTTTCTTTTTCTTTTCTAGAAAACCAAACACACACACACACACAGTCACACACCACGATTCTCTGTCTCTGTTGCTCTCACTTTCTTTTCTTTTTTTTTTTCTTTTCCTTTAACCCAAACAAAACCACCCACATAACTAGAAGTGGGGAGGATAGGGACGAGCGGCAACACCCACCCACATAACCAGAGGACGGTAGGATCGGCGGCGGAGATGGAGGTGGGGAGGAGAGGGACGAGCGGCAGAAGAGAGAACGAGCAGGAGAGAGGGATGAGGGACGAGCAGGAGTAGGAGAGGAGGAGCAGAAGGAATACTTGGCGTCGATCTGTTTGGCTCAGGGGGAAGAGGAGAGGAGGAGGAGCTGGGCGTGGGTGGAAGAGAGGGAAGAGGGCCGGCGGGAGGTGGTGGGCGGCGGGAGGTGGTGGGTGGAGAGAGGGAGATGAGAGGTGAAAGGGTAGGGTTTTGGTGGAAAGGGAAGCTGTGAAGAGGGTGAGGGTGAGGGTGAAGAGGTCTTTTTTTTATTCAGCATTGATATGTTGCTGTAGTGGACATACTTAACTGAACCATTAAAAGGGTGGGATTTTTGCAAACCAAACAACTCCAGCGCTGTCCGAATAAGAGATTCACCTCTTAATGAACCATTAAGAGGTGAACCAAACAGTCCCTTAGTCTTTTATGTTAACACGCCTAAACAAAATGACATTTTCAATGAATTTGTCACTCATCTATCCACCTATACTTAGTAAACAAATTGCTACATTATGAGGCGTCGCATGTGAAGTGTGAAAGTGCGAACACTTCGCTACACACGTGAAGATGAGACATACAAACTTAAAAGACATAATATGTGTTACAAAAATCGAGTCATCAATTTCATAAAACGTTGTTTCATTTTATTTTTTTACCTCTTACTCCATTAAATTTGAAAATATTTAATTAAAAATGAAATACGTAAATTGTTCTGATATATGACAACTAAAACTTTGTTTTTATTTATGTCAACATGAGTCATGATTATTAAGATATAAATATATAAGGGTGGACGGGGCGCTATCAGAATTGTGCACGGGTACCCTACTATCAGGACGGTAACACCGGCGCCACCCATGCTGGTAGAGGTCCCGTGAACCGTTGACTGGTTCTAGTTAACGGGCTGGTAACCATTAATAATAATTGCAACGGTCGATTTTTAGTATTTATTTTATTGCTTTTTTTGACCCTTTGAATGAATTTAATATAAAACGGTAACAATTTTTTGACCGTTAATCTACATATAAAAGCAAATCCAAATCCAATCCCTCCCCCACTAAACCGTTGATTAAAATAATCAATTTTCCATCTTCAAGTTGATCAAAAATGGCAAACCAAAACCCAAATCCTAATCCAATCCCTCCCCCACTAAACCGTGTGCGAGTACTAATCTGGAGCTTGGAGATGAACTCGCCTTGATGAATAGCTATCTTGAAGTTCAAGAGCACGGACCCCAGCGAAAGCAAAGTTTTTGGAAAGCGGTTGCCACAAGATTCAACGAACAAATGGGTGAAAACATTCGTTCAACGGACGCGATATATGGAAAGTTTGTAGCTTTAAAGTCGAAGTGCGCAATATTTCAACAATTATTCGTTAATGCGATGCACGACAATCCGGCTTTAAACGAAGATGAATTGATTGAAGAAGCCCGTAACCAATACCGAGACCTACACAATGATAACTACTCGAGGGTCGAGGTTTGGAGAGCTATGAGAGGACGTTTTATAATATAGCCGTGTTTCTCTACTTATTTATTTACGGTTTTAAATAATGTTTGATGTCATGTATTGA
>JAUTDX010005289.1:0-26583 GCA_030844895.1 Ambrosia x helenae | reverse complement strand
TATGATGCGAAAATGAAATTACCTAGACAAGAATGGTTCCAACGAGTAGTGATCGATCGATCGATCTGGTGGACAAACAGATGTTTGAAGGGATTGAAGAAGAAGGCTGTTTAGTTAGGGGTCTTCTGCAATATTAATGGAAGTATCAAAAACTATACAAGTGGGCCTTGAAAATTCGTTAAATTAGGTAAAAATATTTATTCAAATGGGGTAAGTTTTGTATAAAATGACATATTTACCCGTAATTTACTTTTACGATAGAAATATTAAAATTTAATGTAAAAGTGTTATGTAGTGTAATTCATCATTTATTAGTTGTCATTAGTAGTATAATCCACAGAAAAGCAAAAAAGGTATAGGCGAAGTCATAAACATAATAAGATTGACAGTCTATGTAAGGATCGGTTGTTGATTGATTTTGGAATTGAGTATTTATTTAACAAAGTCGAAGGAAAAAACCAGAATCAAGACACTTGGTACATACCACCACTCAGATGTGTGTGCAGTTAGAGTGTGACAAACTTAGATTGCAAAGGACTCCAATCTTGCAAGCCCATTTAACAAATTCAACATAACCAGATTTGAAAGACAATACCAAGCAACAAATTGCAAGATCAGTAATCGTTTAAATGATACGAAATTAATACATCATATGACAAGACATTATACATTTTAAACGATGTTTTAATAAACTGAAATTTATTATTAATAGAAAGTCCTTGAAATTTAAATGAAGTTTTGCAGAACTGAAATGTTTGCAAAACATTTTAAGATACTGAATTTTTTTGTAAAAACAAAATGTTAATAACAAACCTCAAAGCTTTGAACACTTCGAACCCAAAAAAAAAAACTCAAATCGTCTACAAAAACTAGCTAACCTTTTATAAGGCTATAAGAGCATTTACTCGAAGGACATGCCTTGTGGACTTAAATTTAGAATGGATAAACGGGTTCAAATTTTGGATCTTTTTATTTTCTTAAATCAATTCATACAATATAACAGTTTTATTCAGTTTATACAAAATTAACGGTAACAGGCTCTGACTATTGGACATGAATCAACAGATCGGATGACAAATAACAAAAGCGGCAGATGTTTATTGTGATCGGTCGTACGCACGGAAGTGCAATTTACCTAAGAATTCACTACATTAAACCAAGACAGTCCGCATTTCAAAGGGCCAAAGGCCACCCTCCCAAGCCCCCCTTCCATGCCAAAAGAAGAAACAAATACAACTGGAAAAAAATTTGTTCAACCTCAAACCAACCGTTTCAAATTAAACACGTTTATGCAAACCGACTTTGAACACACCACAATGGCATGCATGCAGCATTGTATAGGATCTTAATAATACAGATTATGGAAAATTTTGGTGGGTGTTACATGAATCTAACAGCAGTATTTTGAGCGTAGCTGTTGAAGAATCTCTGGTGCAACTTCCTTATTACAAAACACTCATCCCCAATTCTTTGGAGATCTATCACAAACATAAACATATGTCATTAGATGTCTTGTTGAATCATCAAAATACTGATTGTCAGACATACCTGATTTGTCTGTAGGTGAAAGACACATGATGATGGTGTTGAATCTCGACACCTTCGTCATGTTTTCTAAATATCTGACTGCCAGCTCAGTTTCATCACTGTCGAATAACAACACCACCAAGTCATAGCTTACTTCACAAATATCAAATAAGACTTTACAAGTAAAGAATTTAATTACTTACGTGAAAAAGGTGGCAACGCATCTAATGATATCAATTAAGAGCGATGCTGGACAAAGCATTTTTAAAGATCTGTGGTAAGGCAACAGGATTCGTGGCCTAGTTGGACAAGAAAAAAATAAAAAAATTTAACAAAATGTAACTGAAAATAAGATGACGAACAAGGTAGGAAAAGTATAATGATTACAAAAGACTTAGGTGGAAAAGTGGGCGGGTCAGAACGGGTAACTTTAGTTCGAGTCAAGATGGGCAGGGATTGGGTAAAGTCAACAGAAAAACTTTAGTACAATTGTTTTGATGATATATGATATGATTACTTTTTAATAAAAAGTATATAGCATGATCCATGCATAAACATTAAAAATAAACTTTGGGTAAAGTCAACCCGCTTTCAATTTTATTAGCTAATTCTTAAAAAACAGATACTTATATAAGGATCCAAACTTGCCAAGTTTTAAAATTTTCTCAGCACAGAAACAAAGATTCTAACAATAACTTTAATGCATGTTCTCACTTTGGTCAGGTACAAGAGTCAAACATGTATATCAGAAATGTTCTATTTTCAAACTTTATACCAAATAGTTTTATATTTGTGTTGTTCAAACTGAGACCCAAGTCCTTACCTTTAAGAGACGAGCCTGTAGAGTAGGATCACCAGAGAATCCTCGCCAAGAAGCTTCAAATTGATAAGCCGAGGTTGGAGGGACAATAATTTTTGCAGCTTCAGCGGTAGCAAGAGACGCTGCCCGAGCAGCAAGTTGTTGAACCGACTCTTTTGCAACTTTCTTGCTAACATTCTGATTCCTCTGGCAAGATTAAAAAGACTAGATTGGTACTTTGATAATATAGTTTGGTAATCACATCAAATGCAGTAATTATTTATAGAATTTCAAAGATAGAAACAGAAGATGCATATTCATTAAATGTTGCAACTTTCTTGTAAACCCAACCTGAAAACGTTTTGAGCCGTATTAGGAATTACCCAATTTGACATATCGACCCGTTACCCAAACCACCAGATTTTTTCCACCTCTACCTCCATATATGATGGTTCCCAACCAATGTTGCATTTATTATGGGATGGAGCAAGTTACAAGTATCCTATATATAATGACAAAGATATGTGCCCGAATTCCAGACATAAAGGAGGGGTGCAACATATTTATAAAAAAAGTTACAAAAACGCTAATATATAAATTGTATTATGCATCCAATAAGACTTCAAAATATGGAAACATGGTTTAAAAAAACGGGTGAGGCGTGGGCCTCGAGGCGATTCTGTAAGAAAATGAATCTGAGGCGGCGCCTCAGGCTATTATTTTGTACGTGCGCCTCATAGAGCTGAGGCGGCAACAAAAACTGCGCCTCTATTTTCGATGTTTTGAACTTTTTGTGTCAATTTCAAGCATATAACAGGAGCATGTACAGCAAGCAAATAGTCAAGTATTATCTGGTTACCTCTGGGCTCTCTATTTTAGTTGCGGTGACTCTTGTGGTTTCAGAAATTTTTGGTGTAGATTTTGTACTGTTATCTAACTTCAATTCCTTGAGTTCCCCTTGTGTTGGTCCTTTCAACGATGCAGATACCTTCTTAAGAAGTTCCTGGAATTTGAACACGTTATTAATGAATAACAGGATAAGACAAGAACCAGAAAGCAAAAATACAAGTTTAAGGACACTGATTAAAAGAAGAAAAGGAATCAGAACATGTACCTTATCATACAAAGATTTTGCCTCTGCATACTGTTTTTTTATCTCTTGGTTATTTGGCTCCAACCTCAAAGCAAAATCTGCATCTGCATTTGGCTAAAACTCAATACAATAGAGCTTATAAAAAGGTTATATGTGTATTTTTTCTGTGGACTCATACATACTAAGGTATTCAAGGTATGAAAACTACCTTCCTTGGAATCTTTAAGTTTACCAAGTTCTTTTCTAGCTGTTGAACGTCTTGAGTACGCTTTAATGTACCGGTCATCTAAATTTTAAGCTTCCGTGCAATCGTCTTCAGCTTCCTGGAATCTAGTGAATTGCAAATAAGGAAACAAAAAGAATAGAAGATGTAGGGATAAATATTTAATCATATCCAGCATTGGCAGGTTATCAGTTAAATAGATGATATGCCTATCTGGTGCATGCATATGTTGTTTTCAAAGTTGAATTGCATGTTACGATTCCATCATGCCTTAATATTCACCAGCAACTCAGCAAGATGTCGACAATTTGCTATGATAGCAAAGGTGAACAAATCAAATCATTACTACACATGGGCAATTTTAACCCATTTATTTAGGAACAAATCAATATGGGTTCCGTACAATCTCAAATCAAATCACAAAATTAGCTGAAGGGGAAACTGATCAAACAGATTGGAAATCGCCCAAGTTTATCCTTGACGCATAGCAACTTCCTAAATTGTTTTATTCTAAGACAGTGTTGTAAAAATCGCTCTAGGCGGTCGCCTAGGCGCTAGTCAGACCTCCATATCGGAATAAGGACTAGGCGGAATCCTAGGCGTTTTGGGCATTAGGCGGTCCTAGGCTAGACCTCACCACCTGCCTAGCGCCTAGTGCCTTCTACAACCTTCTTCAAAGATTTAATCGATTAACATTTAACAGTAATATAATCTTTATCGTAATTAGTGTGTTAATTGCTTATTGAAAGTGGGCAAATCCTCCTTACTAAAAGATGGTGTGACCGGACCTGATACCCAACATGTCCATCCCACAACCTATAGTCACAACCTTACAAGTAGCATTTATAGATTAGATGGTGAGCAATGAAAAAATAAGTCTTTATAAATTTAAAGAATCAAGTAAAAATATAGTAGAAAAGCCACTTTAGTTAGGATAAAATAGATAATTTGCTTTACTAAGATGTCAAATTTGAAAGACGATGCGCATTTAGTAAACATCAAATGATATGTGATATAATGAGCATAAGAAGCGGAAGAGAAACAACATGCCTCTTTAGTTTAAGATATGCCATTGCCCTATTTGCATAAGCTACTGCAGTTGGTGAGAGAGCAAGACTCCTAGAATAGCACTCAATTGCTTCTTTATATTTTCTCTGCTTGAAGAAATCATTACCCTGGGAGATAATACAAAAAGAAAAAAAAATCAAGAGAAAATAATGAAAAGTACCCATGGATTATTGATATGAACCCAATAATGGGTCAGGGTCAGGGTCAGGTCAGACCCAGTTGGTTCTGTGGCAGGAAAGAAAGCAAAGTAATCAGGAATTGGGGGAAAGATTTACAATTCAGGTGGAGGAGTGGGGCAAAACTACCAATTAGATATAGGATCTTTACATTCATGTCTTGTTTAGTTTTTTTAGGGTGCTTGGATATTTTATTTGTATTGTGATCGTTGATCAAAATATAGGAGACCAGCCCTTCTCCAATCGGGGCAACTTTCACGCTTGTCTTTGTTTTTATCTTAAGAAAATTTCAGTATCTATATAGACAAACACGTTTAATATATATAGATACTGAAATTCTGATTAGATAAAAACAAAGACAAACACAATAGTTTGCCCCCCTCCTTCACCTTCTGAATTCCCCCCCCCCCCCCCCAAATTCGTGATTATCTTGCTTTCTTTCCAGCAATCCCGTCCTGCCACACTGCACCAACTGGGTCTGACCCAACCCAGTAACCCTGACCCACTATTGGATTCATATCAATTATAATCATTCACGCATTGAATTCTCATTTTGCGCTCTATACTAAAAACAATATCACATTTACTCTTTAGTCGAACCTAAAATGTTCATTAACTTCTGTTAAATAGTAATGAGGTTAGCACATGACTCTTGCCTAGGGGAAAAAATGACATAAGACAACTAAATAATAGATACAAATTATTTTCCACAACAATCCATACCAGCTCTTTCTCTGAATTAGCATCTACAGAACTCTCATCTGCCATGAAACCACTGGATAACTGGCTAACTGCATCATATTTTTTCAGGTAATTCTCGTCTCTGACTATGCGTGTACTTGGGTGATTTACAGATGTAGATTTATCCATATTACTTCTATCAAAACCAACCACTCCAATCTTCTGAGATATACATCAAATCAGTGAGTTTTGCAAGATTCAAAAGTACTTTTAAAACCCTTATAACATAGAAATTAGTTACCTGTGAATTTCCACTTCCAAGCTCTTCTGTTTTGCGTGATCTTCCACTAACTCTAAGGGTGGATGAATTACTTGAAGCATTTTTCAGCTTTATAGGTTCCTAGAGATAAAGAAATGACAAGGCAAAATCATATTTACAAACTAAATGACTGACGGTATTCATAAACACCAAAATAATCGAGATGATGAAAGTGGAATGTAAATTGTTCCATGCAATACACGGCGAATTACCACAAATACTCATGATATTTATTCATGATTTGTGACAAAAAAAATATCGATGACAAGATGACTAAAAATGAAAGACAAAGAGAGGCCTAGCAGACACAATACTCTACCGATGATGAGCAAGAGGAATTATGGAACAACCTAATGGCATTAGATGACCACTTCATGTGATATATCAAATTCAAAAGCATATAAAAAACCCCTATGCAGTGTTGTAAAAGGCGGGCTAGGCGGTCGCCTAGGCGCCGCTGGACTAGTCGGCCTTCTATATCGGATAAGGGGTTAGTCGAAGTTTCTGGGCGTTTTGGCCATTACGCGGGCCTAGGCGGTGGTTTTTTATTTTATTTTAATTTTTTTTTAATTTCTAAGTATTAGGTGTATATATCTAAGTATTTCTAAGTATTATGTGTATATATCTTAACATTTTTTCAAAAAAACACCTAAATTTGTGTGTGTGTGTGTGTGTATAATACGTATACAAACACCAAAACGCCTAATTTCGCCTAGTCCCTAGGCTGGACCTCACCGCCCGCCTAGCGCCTTCTGCAACATTGCCCCTATGTCTACATGAAGGTAAAATAGCAAGATCTCTATACATACTCAAAAGGTTGAAACATGTAGATATATATCAAGGATAGAAAGCAATCCAAAACTATGAAGTGTCAGGCACTATGAAATAAATATATATTTATATAACCAAGATAAAGATATGTAAGTTTGTCAGATTACCATCTTCTCGACGTCAGGTTGTGATTTGAGCTTCTTGTCTTTATCTTTAAGTGAAAGTTCCCAATCCTGCAAGTTATTCAAAAATCCCTCGAAATCCTGGCTAGCAGAAACAGTCAATGCAAATTACAAACATCATATATGTTCAAAGTTCAAACATTGTGCGGAGAGGGGAATCTAAACACCCAACAATGATGTATCGATAAATGAGATTCAAATCTTGGGAAATGGGAATACTTCAAACAACCAATTGATGCATTTGCTATTTATATACTTTAAAAAACATTGTTAATCATGTTTAATTGTTTATCCCACAACTCAATGCATCATATCCAATTTTTTAAACAAACGAAATATAAATAATAAACTTTTAGCTGAAAACTTAATGTAACACAAAGTAACTTTTTTTCCCGCTAAATAACACAAAGAGGTATAACTTATTACAAATCTAAAGTAACTTTTTTCCGCTACTCGCTCTACAACTATGTAAAGAGCATTGACATCAGAATCTCTATCTCCGTCTATATAATTTATAACTAAAATACACCTTTTTCTCTAAACTTTGTTTAATTTCTAAAAATCTCTAACATCCGACATTCTATATCTATCTCTAATTCTCTATCTTACCCACAAACACTTATTTTATTGTTTTTCCTTGGTTTTATATACACTGTAAATGTTTTCTTCATTTTAGAGGCTGCTATGTACAACATTAAATACACAAAACTATACAGTTTTCCCTAATGCTCTAAGGTCACAGAAACAACATAAGCTCTACAGTTACAAATACATCACACTTTTATTCAAAACTCGTATGCAAATTTAAAAAAATCATATATGTTGAAAATTGTGCGAAGATGGATTGTAAACGACTTAACAATGTACCGGTAAATGAAATCCAAATATTGAGAGAATACTTGAAGCAACCAATCGATTAATATTAAGCTGAATACTACATAATGTAAGTAAGAATGAAAATTTGCAGCAATTTTTGAAAGAGTAAGGATAAAAATTAATTAAGTAAAGAATAAGAGGAAGAGTAAGGTATAGGTTAGTTTGAATGCTGTATAAGTAAGTATGTACCAAGGTCTGACTCAGGATATTAAAGGTAGCAGCTGGAATTGGTCATTATATAATGGAACCTAATTCTTCTAACGTATTTAAGTAGATGAAATTCAAGTAAAAGATAAGAAGAGAAGAGAAGAGAAGGATATTTACCAGGTTATGATCGCGATCGTGCTTATTCGGAACCCTAGCCATCCTCCTGAGAGAGAGAGAGAGAGAGAGAGAGAGAGAGAGAGAGACTGCGCAGTCTACAGCAGAGGTATGTTCTCGGTGTTTCTGGCGTCAAGCCTTTTTCTAATGGGTTGAAGAAAGGCTTTATACTTTATAGTTGCGATGTTAACTAGCTGGTGACGGGTGACCAGTGATTGGTAGTTGGTAGTTGTAGCTGTAAGTTTTTTAAATATATTTTGGTGTTTGACAAAGTAGTTTGAGCTTTTAATAAAATGTATAAAATTTACAAAATAGGCATAATTAAAAGTTTGTAAAAAAGTTTTTATTTTATTTTTAAAATAGAATTGGTATTTGTGTTATTTACAAATTAAAAGCTTCTTGCTAGTAGAGCTTCTTCTTAAAATTGTACTAGTAGCTTTTCACTATAGAGTTTTTTTCTAACCTAAAAGCTTCCAGCTCCTTCAACCAAACAAGGCTTTTTATTAAGTAGGAGTTTTTTCTTAAAAGCTTGAAGCTCTAAAAGCTCTTAAAAGCTCATTGCCAAACATACCCTAAAGCTGCAAACGAACCGAACAAACACAAATGGTTGTTGACGAAATAAATGTGTTTAAAAAGATTTCATGTACACTTAATAACGAGATTTTCTGTTCGTATTCGTTTGTTATTGAAATGAACTAGTTCTTGTTCATTTGTGTTCGTTTGTTAATTTTAATTTTTTTTTTGATCGGCGTTTGTTAATTTTAATTAACGAACACAAACGGACACACACGAAAACAAACAAAAGTTCATGAACATAAATGAACATATATTAAATTGAATAAAATCGGCGTCGCAGACATTAAATAGATCCACCTAAAATATATCAACCTAATTATCCAAACATACTTGAGTATTTACCATAATTTTGATAAACAACAGTAACATAAACTAGTGTAACAAAAAAAACAAGAGTTAATTGTCAATTTAGTCCATGAGGTTTGTCAAAAATTCCTACTTTCATCCAAATCTTTTTTTTGTCAATTTAGTCCCTGTGGTTTCATTTTTTTGTCATTTTAGTCCCTAAGGTTTGTCAAAAATTATCACTTTCATCCAAATCTTGTTAGTCCACAGGGACTAAAATGACAAAAAAATAAACCACAGGGACTAAAATGACAAAAAAGATTTGGATGAAAGTGACAATTTTTGACAAACCTCAGGGAGTAAATTAGCAATTAACTTAAAAAACAAAGATCCAATCTAAACTTCAAGTCTTCGTTTAATCCCCACTCGAAATAACTTGAAATCGTCAAACAATCGTCAAGTAAGCTCAAACACGTACAAGCGAGAACAAAATTTTGAAACAACAGTTTGTTGAATAAACTACTATAGGGAACAGTTTGTTGAATAAACTATTATAGGGTTTGCAGTTGCATGTGTTTGTATATTTGAGATATTAGGTAACTAGATTATTTCCGGGAGCATCCTGGGGTTGAGAAATCTAATATGACATATCAATTTTATATATGAAATAGACTAATGTGCTTTACAGTTACATGTAAGAAAGCTTCGGGTAGCACCTAACCTAAAACAATTAACAATGTATCTCCAATGTTAACGCCTAACATTAAACAATGTATAACTCTAATATTAAAACCTAACTTAAAACAATTTACAACTCCAATGCTAACACCTGTTGTAAATAGAATTCATATTTACTAGTTTGAACATAATTAATGAATTGTCTATACATGATTAATTAATAACCTGAACACTTTGTGTTTGTTTTCCTGTATGAACAAAACCCCACAAACAAATAGTTGTTTTTTTCTCCGTTTTTATATAGCACTATGGTACTCGTTGGAAAGATAAAAAAACACGCGTTAATTTGGTGTAACTTTTTTCTTTAAAAAATCTCGTATATAAAAGATATTAATGTTTAAAATTATGGGAGGAAACATGAGAGAGAAAAATCCAAATTTGTTTTTTAAATTCTTTTTTTTCTAAAATCACACAATGCCACATGGCATCCTACATGACACTCTCAAGGGGAGAATGGCTATATGAGTGTCATGTAGGATTTAGCCCTTTGATATATATATATATATATGGGATGGTTCAATAGAAAACTCATTTTATTGAGAGAACTTGAGAACTAAATAATAACCATTGATCTTAGTAGATCAATGTTGTGATTTAATGAAATAAAAACAACAACAAATATATGAGATTTTAACAAGGAAGGGTATTTTGGGGAACTATAAAAACATTTTATTAAACCTTTCATCAGTTGAAAACTTTCACAAGAAGAAAACCATTCACTTTCCCTCTCTCTATCATTGCTCTAAACCATGAAAACCTAGGGTTTATACAAACAATCAATCGTCAACATAAGTGAACAATCGATCATATGCATCAAATGTACGAATGCATCAAGCAATTGGTCGTTAACACCAGGTATCATCATCTTATTCGTATTATCCGTGTCGCACATGCACCAAGACGATTTATACTCGTATTACATCGAATAATTAGGTGTTTGTGTAAAAAAACACCAAACCATTAACTGATGTTTCAATGTATTGTATGTGCAATAAGTTAAATGGTAGTTTCAAAGGATATTGTGTTTTGTCATGTGTAATACATATGTATTGCACAGCTATTATAGTTATATTTAAGTGAACTGTATGATATGTATTGCACAGCTGTTATAGTTATATGACTGACATGTGCAATAGTAACTGGTATGCCATGTATTACACATGTGTGATAATCGTAAAAAAGTATTACACATGCGTGATAATATAATTTGTGATAGTGTTAAGTTAGACTTATTTGTTTGTCATATGTTGCACATATATGATATATGTATTTGTATTTCACATGTGTAGTACGATTGTTTTAGTTGATGTTAAATGTGAATAGGCTTTGTATGCAATGCACTACACATGTGTTACAAATGTGTAATGTATTACACATGTGTGATAATTTAATTTGTGACAGGTTAATGTTAAAATGATATGTTGTTTTGATTGTCATGTGCTGCCATATGTTATAGATGTAAATGTATTCATATGTGTAATGCGATTGTTATAGCTAGTGTAAATTATGAACACTATTTGTATGTCATGTTCCACACACGTGTTATAAATAGTAATATTTTACACATGTGATAATTTGTGATAATGTTTATTGAGATTATGTTTTTTTTTTTGTCATGTGTTGCACATATGTTATAGATGTAACTGTAATGCACATGTGTAATATGCTTGGTGTAGCTTATGTTAACCGTGGACAAGCATTGTATGACATGCATTACACGTGTGATAATTTTTCCATGTATTACACATGTGTGATACTATTATTTGTGATAGTTAGTGTTAAGGATTGATGCGCTTGTCATGTGTTGCACATTTGAATTATATGTAATTGTACTTCATATGTGTGGTAGTCTTGTTTTAGTTAATGTTTAGTGTGAATAGGCTTTGTATGCAATGTACTGTACTTGTGTTATAAATGTATAATGTATAAACATGTGTGATAATTTAATTTGTGATAGTTAATGTTAAAGTGATATAATGTGTTGTTTGTCATGTGTTGCCATATGTTATTGATGTAACTGTATTTCACATGTGTAATGCGACTTTTATATCGAATGTTAAATGTGAACATTATTTCACATAGTGTAATGCTACAGGGAATGAGTTGTGGGTTTGGCTGAGACTCCATTGTGTAGAGGAGCTGATGAAGTGATACCAGGTCTATTGAGATCGATTAACTATGGCTATCAAGCTAGGATAAGGAAATCACGGATTAGGCGACATGAAGAACGAGCTAGAAGTATGGCATTGAAGAATAAATGATTGATAATTTATAGTTGGGTCATTTTCATCATGTATATGTTTTACAAGAATTAACCTATGTACTAAGTTTGGATGTATAAAGTAATGGATATGTGTTTTGAATATATGTATGTATCAAGTTAAAGGATGAATGAATGGCATGTTATATCAGTTTGGTTGTTTAAACTTGAGCGGCATTTTTGGTTGCATAATGACACATTTTGGCACTTTATTGGCTGCAATTTTTATGCATTTCGGCATATTTTTGTTGCAGTTTTTTTGGCGCAAGTTTTGACCCATTTCGGCACATTTTTGCAGTTTTTTGCAGTTTATGACCCATTTTGGCTGCACTTTATGACACAATTTTGTTGCAGTTTTTTAACACATTTCGGCACTTTCTTGGTTGCAGCTTTTAACACGGTTCGACACTTTTTTTTGTTGTAATTTGTAACACATACCAAAACAAACAACATTACATAAGTGATAAATACCATAACATAAAACCATCAAGTTGATTACATACCAAAAAGACAAGTTCTTAACCTAATACCATAATATCATGTTCATAACAAACATAACCCAAAAGACATGTTCATAACATAAATCATCCAAAAGACATGTTCATAGCATATTATTATTGACCACCCCCATTCTATTGCGACTGCCCTTGCAATTTCTCATATTGTGGTCTCCATGACCACACTTGTCACATGTTACAACATCATCTGAATCCAATACTTTAGTACCCAATAGGTGGTTCCACCAGGAGTTATATAGACATAGCCGGATACACGACCTGCGTTTAAAATATTATTATTATACAGGGAACATGTGCATGAATTATAAAACATGTAGTGTAAAAATTCCAGTAAACGCAAAATGAATGTAGTGCACATGTGTGATACTTAAATTTTGAACACATGTATCTATGATGTGTTAAAAAATACAGCAGAAACAAACTGAATGTACTGCACATGTGCAATACGTAAATTTAAAAACGCGTACGTATTGTGTAAAAGAATACAACAAATACAATTGGAATATAGTGCACATGTGCAATACGTAAATTAAAAAAACTCATACATCTAGGTTGTGTAAAACATTATGTAAACACAAACTGAATTCAGTGCACATGTGCAGTACGGAAATTTAAGAATAAGTACCTCTATGTTCAATAGCACAAAGCTTTGTATCATCTGAAGCGGATTCAACAACGTTTGATGTCGATTCTGCATTATCGTCTACCACGATAGGTTGTTTTCCTCATTTAACTTTTTTGTATGTGATGAAGAATCCATATTTATAAACATGACTGGATACACAGCCTGCACTTAAAAACAATATGCGTATCGTTAATATTATTAATATTATATAAAGTGAACATGTGCACAAAATATAAAACATGCAGTGTATGAAATATGAAGGCCATAATGAATGTAGTGCACATACGCAATACATAAGTTTTTAACAAATATATCTATGTTTGAAAAAATAGAGTAGTAACAATCCGGATGTATTGCACATGTGCAGTACGTAACTAAAAAAAACACAAACCTATATGTTGTTTAAAACAACAAGTAATATACAACATAATAACATCATAAACATGTTCAAACATTATTGATGCAATGTCACATATACAACATAATATTGTAATGTAATACATACGTGTAATATTTATGAACATATTGATGTTTAACTCCAGCAAAATATTAAGCAAATTATATACCTCAAGGTTCAACTCCAGCAAAATTTCAAGTTATCAGATGAAGGAGTAACAGAAATCGAAGAGGCAGGTTTAATCGAGCTTGTATCTGCATAATCATCTACCAATGTACGTTTTTTCCTCAATTAACATCAAATCTTATGTAGATCTGTGATCATCACAACAATGTTTGGACTTGAATAAGATTATGTATCTAATCGATTTAATAACAACAAAACATAATAACTTAACAAATCAACACAAAAAAACAACATATATTGAATCGATTGAGATTAAAGCTATAGATTTAAAATCATAAAAACTAAACCATCGATTGACATGATGATCGATTGAGAAAGATGAAATACGAACTCGTTTATGCGTCGACAGAGGCTAAAATCGTTGTAAATAATCTTCGAAGGTCACGTAATCGATATATTACATCATCTACTTGAATATGGAAGGAGATATGTAGATCTATGGTAAGATTTTGGGTTGAGATTATAGATTGAATGGATAGTACATCTCATATAATTGTTTTTTATGCAACTTTACGAAAATACCCCCATATTTAAGGAGTTCTCGAGTTCTCTCCCTAACTATGAGTTCTCTATTGAACCTTCCCCTATATATATATATATATAATATAAATAAAAGAACATGAATTTATATAGATAAATATATATTACTAAAAATAAACGAACACAAACAAACATAAAAGAACACGTTACTGAATGTTCATGAACATAAATGAATGAACGTGGTCTATGTTCATGTTCTTTCATTAACTAAACGAACAAATCTATTTTGTTTGTGGAACGTTCATTAATTAAACGAACGAACACAAACGAACTTTCCACCGAACGGTTCATGAACTATGCGCTGAAAGTTCAGTTCGTTTGCAGCTCTAGCTGCGGCGATTTATATACTTGTCCGCATTTTTTTTATTGTATGAGAATTTAGTCCTTTAGATTGTTACAATAGCAAACAGTTTGTAAACCGTTCGGCGGAAGGTTCGTCAATGTTCGTTCGTTTAGCAAATGAATGAACACGAACATGAAATGTTTATTTTTTTTACGTTCGTGAACTTTAGGCTATGTGTCCGTTTACGTTCTTTTGTGCTTGATAGTTAATTAGGTTATTTTTGTCTTTTATTTAAATAATTCAAAATTCTGATTAATAAAATATTTGATAAATATTAGTGTGTTGTATATTAATGAACACAATATATACCTTTTAACATATGTGCGTTTATGTTCATGAATGCTTGTTTATGTCTGTTTGTGTTCATGAATATTATTTATGTTTATGAACATTTGTTTGTATTTATATGCGTACATTTTTTTTGTTACATAAAATTAACAAACGAATACAAGCAAACAGGAACACACTTATTTACTTAACGAACTATTTAGTCTCGTTTGATAAATGTTCATGAACTATATAGTCTCGTTTGATAAATGTTCATGAACATATGTATTTACTTAACGAACAAAGCATCGTTATGTTCGTTCATATCTTTACAGCACTAGTATTTAGGATTGAAATTGAATAGCTAAACCATGTATGTAACTGAAGGGGTAGGGTCCTAAATCCCAGCGCAGATACAAACCCTACCTCACAAACTTAGCCCAAAGTTATAAACACCTCCGCCAAGTCTTCCACAACGCTGGTCATCAAGCGCTAAACAAGACAAGGATGCCAAATCTCCGCGGAGGTTCCATCAGCGCTAAGCATAAAGCCAAGAAGATATGGTTGCAAACCTCTAAGGGATTTCCATCGCACAGCCTAAAACATCCACGCAAGCCTACTCGCGTAACACTGCGAGGGCTTAGCGCGGACTAATCAGAAGACGATTCGTGTTAGAGCTGGCCCACTAACTCTGACTACCAACAGTGAAGGTGCAGCCCCCTTGTTCCCACCATGTTGCACTGTTCACCTTTTGTGTCAAATGTCACATCAAGCGCCTTCTAGAAGGAGCAGGCGACAGAGAAAGATCCCATTGCAGCCATTCCTGCTGTGCCACGTGTACGTATGCAGGGCGGTACACCTTTTCTCTCTCTTTAGCATTAATTGCGCCCAGTCCACTTCTAATTATCCGGTCCAATACTAACTGATTTGGCCGAAAGGAGGCTGACCCACAAGCGAGCCCAAGCCCATTGTCGTGGTTATGGGTTAGTGATGTTTGGCCCACGAATATCCTATATAAAGGAGGCCACCCTTTCTTTATAGAGGATCAGTCATACATTATTACAACCAAAGGGGCCAACACCATTTTTGTGTCTGCTATTATGAGTCATTGTAACTTTTCCGCGATCGCCTTCTTTCGTATGACTCACTTTTTCTATTCTTTCAGGTTTCAGTTCGAGCCATAAGTGGTGAGCATAGGATTATACCCTGCAGCAAGCACAAGAGCAACACAATACTGATCTCCGTTGAGGTAAGTATGACTCGTCTCTTCAGTAACAATTTAAAAGGGAGAATAAGTTAATTATAAAATTTTATGATCACAAAGATAAACATATTTTTTGTTAAGATGGCGTGGTTGGTTGCAAGACAATAATACACAAGTTTAAACTTTAAAGTTTAAAGTATAAGTAGTATTCACACAAGCACATATTTGTGCCACTTAGATTGTAGCCTAGTGGTAAGAAGCAAAGCTTTTTTAGAGAAGACTAAAGTTCAAGTCTTGTGCACGCCCTAAATTTAGGGGTATTATAGGTGAGTGATGTTAGCCTTCAAAACTTTTATAGACTAAAAGCATGTTTGGCTCTTCTTATTTCCACCTCCTTATAATTTATTACTTTTCCAAAGAGTTAATAAGTTAAAAAATGTGTTTGGCAAATGATAAGGACTTAATGTTTTAACTTTACATTTGCCTATAATAAGTTGTTTTGGAAAAGTAAGGAATGTGTGACTTTTTGAACCTCCTTATAACGTATTGATTAATATTTTTACCTACATGCCTTCTTATATCCTTATATCTGTAACAACCGGCAAAAATAAGGTAATTCCGTACAGATTAATTAGTATATGGGTAACGTAATTAAATGCAATTATGTGTGATTTAATTATCAAGGCCTTAGGAGATAGCAATTTCCAAATAGTGCATAGGAATGCATACGTTTAATGGTAAAACATGATTGGATCATGTGCGAATAAGCTATCCGGTATGGACGTTGGCAATTACCCGGTAATAATTAAATAAGCGAAACAGATCCCGGACACCCAGGATATAAAATAAAGGGTATTTTCATAAGATATAATGAGTTTTGGAACTCCAAAACCATAAATGAAAACGTCTTGTACAAATCTCCCGGTAACAAATAAAATGCGCGTACCGCACCCGATACGCGTATAGCTCATAATTTCACCCGGCAAAGGCCTAAATAACCAATCAACGCTTAAATTAGACTATATTTAAGGGTTATTAAAGGTATTTTTCATGTCCGAATAACGCGCAATTAAAACCCGAAAAATACCCGAACGACACCCGAACGACGAGGGATTAAACATAACAAATATTGGGTAAATATTTGAAGTTGTGGACCCCACCTAAGTCCATCCAAGGGCCGGCCTAAAGAGGTCTTGAGGTGTCCATGCATGTGCTAATAATAATAAGCTAGTACTCTAGGAGACAAAGCATGCTTTATTAAAGCCAAAAGGTGTAAGACATGTAAGAACAAGCATGCAACTTCTTGTCCCTCTCTTGCACAATTTGCGGCCCTATGGCCAATGAAATCCAAGACACAATCTAGTAATGATGCCTTAGTACATGCACATGCTTAATATCTTGTGAAAGATCAAGGATAAATCTAAATTATTTGGCTAGATTTGCAAGCAAAATCTCTCCCATTTCTCTCTCAAAACACACGGCACACACACACACATATCATATCCTCACCAAGATCCCAAGTACACATAAAATCTCCCATTAAATCTTACATAATCTATGGAAGATTACATGTGGTAAGATTATATAAACATGTGTTAGATACTTAGTGAAACAAAGCAAAATCTTCTTCTTCCTTTCTTCTTGATGCCGTGAGTTTCACCCTCCCATATACACATTTCTTTCAAGTTTTTACATCTCCAAATCACTCAAAACAATCCATCATCCAAACCCCTATTGTGTGTTTCAAGAGCTTGGAGCTAAACCACTTGGAAGAACACACTAAACCCTTTCAAATCCAAGGTTTTTGTCTTCCCTAGCCTTGTGCTAGTAGTAAGCTTCTTAATCTTGTTTTTGATCGTTATTATTCATGTATGTGTTCTTAGAAGCAAGTTGTACATGAAGGGTTTAAAAGGTGGTTTTGAACATAATCTTTAATAGGTTTTACATGTGTAAAATGGAAGATTAAAGATATGAAAATAAACCATGGATTTGTGGATGATGATGTATTAGTCTTGAAAATATATAAAGTTTACATAAAAGACTAAGTAGGATGATGTTTTGGTTAAGATTATGGAACGAACTTGAATATGTTATAAGTAACTTTAAATCATCTTATTATGATCATTCATGTTATAATATGTGGTAAAACATATTAGAAGTTCATAAATGAAGAAGATGGAAAATCTAAGTTAGCTTACTTAGATGAATGATATTTTGATAAAATGGACAAATACATAAAACACACATATAATTGGTCTTCCATATGAAATACAAGACTAACATAAGTGTTTTGATACAAAAATAACTTACCAATAAAAAGTTGAATCTTCAAAGTTTACTATTTTGAGTGAAAAATGTTAACTTTGGAAGTTAGAGTGGAAAAATGCAACTTTTGGAAGTTAAGGGACTAAAGTTGTAACTTTGAAAGTTAGAGGACTAAAATGGATATTTTAGAAACTATTAGTCCAAAAATACAAGTATGGAAAGTTCGGTGTCAAAAATGTAAGTAATAAAGTCTAAGGATGAGTTTTGTAAATACTAGTAGAAATACTTGGGTATTTTGTATAAAAGTGTATTTTTGAAAGTTATAAAAATACAAAGGGGTTTTAAAATAAGGATTTTTATAAAATAGAGATTTTATAAAAATGTGAATCAAACTTGAGAAACTTATACAAAAATGAATACTTTTATATAAATGGGAATATAAAAGTATTGGAAGCATTTTTGTATCTAAGTTAACAAGTTGGGCTAAAATACAAACCTTCAAGTAACATGGGTTAGAAATGTGGATAATATTTCTATAAAGCACATGTTGGGAAAGACTTGGAAGAATTAACTAATCGAGTTAAGATATCGAATTAAGACGCGTTAACGAACCGTACACGGACAAATCATGAGAAAAATGCCATTGCGGCAAGATGAGAAAGTATATATTTTAGGAAGTAAAATATATATACATGGGTGAAAACTAACAAACACTTTCCTAAGTGTTAAGGGAATTATTCGTGGGAGAAAAATATAACATAAACAAATAAGACGTTAAACAAACGTATATACTTAACAAGAAAAATTACACATTTATATGTATGTACGTTCGTCTCGGCAAAACTCTAGTATATCTACTTAATGGGAAAGTAGATATGTGGGAAGGAAAGCCGCGACGAGTAGACAAAGATATATATATGTGTATGCCGTACCGACAAGATCCGAGTATATTTATTTGAATGGGAAAATAAATATACGGTATGGTGAGTTGAATCGGGTGTTAAGAATATACAATTGAACGACAAGATCTTAGCATATTTGTTTAAATGGGAAAACAAATGTGTGGCAAAGCGAGTCGGGTCGAATGTTGAAATATATATTATATCGAGCGATGCGATCTTAAGTATAATTATTTAAATGGGAAAATAATTATATGTTAAGTGACGTCGAGTCGATGATAATAAGATACAAGTTAAGGAAATATTAACAACAGTAATATATAACTTGTAACACAAAGGGTAATGTAACGCCAACGAAACCTAGGATACGCGCCCAATTAAACGGGATTTGGAATAACTTGTGGTCGGGAGTTGGGTGTACAACTTGCCAAGGCACATGCACTATAGGAATAGTGACTTATACGTCTAGAACGTTTGTAGGTGCGAGACCCTCTATGCTATCTACCTAGTGAGCCAGACAGTGTTCAGGTGAGTTTCACGGCCCCATTTTACTGTTTTTAACTGGGGGAAAGATATGTTGGTCAAATATTGTCACATGTTGAAAAGGTTTTCAAAGGATAAAATGTGATAAGTGGTATGATGAGTACTTGAGCAGTGATCGCCACTCGGGGTTGAGTCCTCTCTTCCGTAATCATTAATTCAGGGAAATGAAACCGAAAGAATATTTGGATAGTACTATTGGTGCCTGACAAGGCCCACCCCTAATCGATAGCGTCGATTATGCATCGGCGTATGCCTGGGGTGCACGTATTCTGAAATTAAGTCGTTGGGTTTCGAGGAACGACTTGGAGCGGGGCATTATTATTAGTCTTGGTTTGGTTATGGGGCTCAAGGGATTGCTCATCATTATAGTTTGTAGGAGCTAGCTACTCCTTACAAAGGCCACAAGTTGTGCAGGTTTCGCACATGTTGTAAAACGGAATATCGATCGACAAGATCCTAGTATAATTATTTAATGGGAAAATAATTATACGGTAAAGTGAGTCGAGTCGATGGTTGTGAAAATGTTCTTGTTATGTAACTAAAACCTGTGAACTCACCAATATTTTATATATTGACGTCTTTTTAAACATATCTTTCAGGTAACTAAGTGCTGAATAGATATGAGGCTAGTGCGGTGGAATTCGGGATGTCGGATACTGGTCGGGATTTCATTCACTGTTACCTTCGGGTTGGAACATAAACGGAAATACCCACATTGAAACTTAAAGTTCATCGTTTTAAGTAATGCCTTGTGCAATACTGTAACGAGATACTCATTTCCGACATTCTAATAAATTGATCTTTCTAATTAAATATAGTTTGTGTTAATCTTGACTTCGATATACTTTCGAGCGTTGCGCCACGTGTTTCCGCCATTGGCGTGGTGTGACAGAAGTGGTATCAGAGCCAAGGTTGTAGCGAACTAGCATTTTTGAAAAATCTAGACTATAACCAGTTTTGGCTCGAAAACGAAGTTTTCAAAAATAAAACACAACGAAATATTTTCTGAAAAGAAAGAAGATTGTACATGGATTGTACAAGGGGAAATTCCGACCGACTAGCCATGTGTGTCGATATATGAAGTATTAGAAAATGCGGATAAAATGTTTATGTTGCATAGGAATCCGATTTTCTAAGATTAAGTTAATACATATACGTAGTACGGATATTTTGCCAGTAAGGTTGTTGTGTCACGCTTCACATTAGTCCACACTCCTGCACCGATCACCGGTACCAGCCAAGAGGAAGGACACTGTGGTCTACGAGGAGCCTACCTGCTTGCCTGTAGACGGGATGATCGGAAGGACTAATCTCTACCGCGTTAATGGATGTCGCCACGTTGTTTGTGATTTGGAGGCGAAACTAGATCAAGTCTCTTGTTGTATGAAATCTCGGTTTTGGATCAGGAAGCTCGGAACTAGCGGGCAACAAGATTACTGGCAACACAAATTATCATTACGGGTGCACACGTAATAATAGTTTGGGGTGCACGGTAACCTTGGTGGGCGCTAGGGCCGGGATTGGTGATCACTCCTTGTCTTAGTTGTTCTTGTTCTTTAGATTCAGTCTTAGTTTTGATTGACCAATGGGTTAAATGGGAGGTCTCGCCGATGTCCCTTTATTCTGATCTAGCTGACCTAATGAGCTTTCTTCGACATTACCTTTATGGTACGAGCACGGAAGAGCTCGAACGTCTATTCATGAGAGAAATTTGACGTAAACCCACGCATTGGATAGTGACGGGAGACGAAAACTTCCTTGTATAGGAGTGGAATGTCTCCGCCACAAAGTTCTTCCAAAGGAGCGGGCATACGAGGATGCGCTGCTTACCGAAGAAATGAACGCCTGGAACGATGCGAGGAATGCTAAACTTGGAACCCAGTAAAGACTTAGGGTGCGTCCCTGCTAGGCTAGTGCGTCTAGAGAACGGGATCCTGCGTGGACTAAACATGAGACTCGTGGCCGTGTGCTGCGGTGTTATCATGGTGAATAAGTCATGTTCGACCTAACGCATGCCCAGGTTGTCTTCAAGGGTTGGGTATTTTTCTTCCCCAGTAGGAAGACAGAATCGAAGTTGCGGGATTAGGAAGCTTGATCATTGTTATCTGGAAGGCTCGATAGCCCTCGTCTGAATCAACAGTATTGGTTGTACCAATGCAGACATGGACTGATGGTGAAATCAGCATGCCATGTTGCACATCCGCGAGTCATAGGACTGTGATTAAACTTCGACGATGTCAAGAATTTCGGGCACTAATCACGACCGCGGCATTGTTGCCAGTGTTATGATGATGGCGTATAGTAGAACAGCAAGCCCCAGTCGACATTTGGCGATGGACTCACTCGGAAGTGCATACGATTAACTCGTGGGAATCCACTACTCGATGTATTGAGTATTCAAGTGTGGATTAACAAACTTCGCAATAGCGCTGGATCGTGTTCGGAAGATGAATTGTGATGGACTCAGCATGTTGGTACTTGTGTCATACTACCTTCCTGAGGTACAAAGGTTATCATCAGACTCTTCTATCTACCTCCTGTTTGTTTTTCAAGGATTATTGGTAGTCTCGCTTCAGTCGAGGAAACGCCAGAGTAGATTCATTACTGTACTGTGTCTGAATCCGTCATAAATCCTAGAAAGTGGAACCACACTCTGGGAATCGTAATCGTAAGAGTGTTCTGTGATTGTCAGAATGCTGCAAGACGCTTTTTGCTGACATTAAAATCCCCCCTCGAAAATCGAACGACGGACTACTGGAAGTGGTCACGTTTATCTGGTAAACTTCCCTATGGGACGGAAATCCCATTGCTCTTGTGGCAATAACATTCGTCACCCTCGTCATGACGACGAGACTAGTAATCTATTAGGGGCGGCAAATGACGCGAAGTGTTTTCCATCGATCCCCATAGATATTGAGACGTTGCGTCCCCTCGTTACGGTGATTTATAAACTAAGGTTTCAAGGTCCATTCGTTGTGGACACGGTGACCTGTCTAATCTCTTGCCGTATTTCGATACTCTCACGGCATGGCCTATCAGGAAGAAGGTTCACCGGCCTCGCTTGAGTGACAGAGAGGCATTCCAGCCAATTACTATCGGTGCTAGATAGCATGTAAGGAGACCCTAAAGAGAAGAATGACTCGGCTGGGTAGCCAGAGTCGGTATCGTCTTTCATTTTATCGTGGTGTATCGATAAATCGTGATCCTTCTACCTCTACTTGCTATGCTCGTTGTGACCACTACCCTTGTTATCGGGAAAAATGTAGGTTGGTTTCCAGGTCCTATGGGTACCAGTCACCACACATATAATAGCTACGACGAGTTTAAGGCTCCAGTCGAGCCTGACGTTGTTGCTCCTATTATTATCCTATGGCTCAAGCGAATCCTGTTGGCGCTATTAAGTGTAGCTCTCGCTGAGTTTGTTGTTATCAGTGGTTCGATAGCACTTATCGAACTTGATGCCATCGTTTCTATATTTGTTGTTGGGTTCATTGTTGTCGTTGTCTGTACAGTCCATGATGGGCTTGATGATGTTGTTCTATGGCTCTGCTCGGGTTGACGTTGTTAATTATGAGGCTCCTGCAGAAGTGAATGATATTAACGAAGACGTCTCTATGACCCTTTCCAGGCCGCTATGACCATCTATGTGTCTTTGTGGAGTTTGTTGTTATTAATTCCATTCTCTTTGAGGCTTTCATTGAACTACTAGTTATCATTCCTTGGGCTCTTAGGAAGCCTAACATTGTCAATGGTTCTCAGGCCTCAGTGGAAAACTGTCGATGTTTCTGTTGCCATTGTTTGAGTGACTCATAACAAGCCTCTGGTCGTCCTCTCCATGAACAATATCGGCTTGAGAAGTCAGCCAAATTATGTGGAACCCGTCATTCCCATTTATGTTATGACGACTAATGCGCCAGCCAATCTAACCAAGTTCTACCATTGAGCCTATGGAGGTTAGGCCCAAGGCCGAAGGTACGAATGAAATTCCCACCTCCACAAGTGATCTGAGACGCACGGGGGTGCGTGCCCACCATAACGGAGCTTTATGGTGGTGTGGACTATGGGATTCTCCATGTTGAGCGTCATATGTCGCGTGCATTCGTGCTACTGTGTTACCCCCCCCCCCCCCAGCCATTGTGCATGCTTGCAGTTGCATTATTTTTGCTAGTTGCGTATCCAGGTGGTTACGCTGCATTGTCAATGATGCATTCCTGTTGTTTTACTGCTCCTGCAGTAGGGTAGCCTTGCCATCGTATTTCTCTGTGTCGTACGGTTCCTATTGCGGCGTTGCCTTGTCGTCATACTTCTCTGTTGTCATGTTGTCCTGTGCGGTGTTCCCTAGTTGATGTGCTTCGTGGATTTGTTGCTGACATTGCCATGTTGTTCCTACGTCGTGTTGCTCAGAGGGCGTATTGCTACAGCGGTTGGATTACCTCGACGAAGTGATGATTTGTCGTTTACATTGAACCCTCGTGCCGTCATTGTTCTATTTGTTTGATTATGTAGTGCCGACATTGATTATGTAGGATTTCAGGTGTCCAACGGACTTTCTAAAAGTCGTGCTTAGACACTCTAGCCTTAGTGATTACGTGTGTATTCCCCTAAAGTCTGAATCTCGTGGTCGTCTGAGTAGGTGACCGAGTCATGTGCCGACTCCGGTATATGCTCACACATTTCGTGAGCGGTACATCTTCAGAATCTGAGGCACCAGTGACGCTATGTCCAGCCCTAACCTTTCACGTGCAATTTGGTCGCCCAGCGATCGGTTATGCCAAATCAATGTCGGGAAGAAACCCTGTGATCTACACGTGACAAGGCGAGACTTGCCTTTGTGATAAGGGATTTCGAATACGTCTCGAACCTGAAGGTATTGAGAATTTATGAGCGATATTATGATCTATACCTTTGGGACTAGCAAGAGTTGAAAGGTTCGATTCAATTATTGCTCACACCAGTGGATTCATTTGGAGTCATACGTACCATACTGATGATTATGGGAATACCGTCGTGGACCCACCCATGGGCGTGCATTGGTGAAGTCCCTGGTACATGATTAAGAGGTTTTGAACCCTGAATCCAGAAGGGCGTGCAGCATTATCTACTCTTTAAAGGTGCCACACTACTGGGTTGAGATGGTTGATCGTCTCGACCCATCGATTAATGTTGTTATTCCCTTGATGGAAGGTTTATCCTACTTTGGTGTCGTGGCGTAGATTCTTGGAACAATGGAATACAATTTCGACCTCGAGTCGATAGTGGTGTTCCCAGTCATCTTTAAGTAGCATTGCTCACACTAGAGCAAAACCCTTATCCTTGATAGACGCTGTTAGAGGCACCATGGTAATGTGAGCTGCCAGGTCAGGGCGTATGGCACCGGACTAATCAGTACGAGCTTGAAGGCTTACATATTCCGCCCATATGTGTGACTACTGAGGCATTGAATGGGATGCCTTGTGGGAAGGCTCAAGACTATTACTTGTGGTACGATATCAGTCGCTCGCTTGTTTAAGTAACGACTTGAGCGCATGAAGCCGTCAAGCCAAATGTGAAATCTATGCTAAATGCATGCATCTATGCCCGATTTCACCATTTACATAAAAAGATTCCGAAAGGATGGAACCTTCGATGAATGAGGGTCTTGGTTTCAGGACTCCTTTCACTCAGATCTCTGCATAAGATCTGAAGGTCAATGTGAGGGGCAGGTGGCCTGTACTATTCGGAATTGATTTACTAGGTTGCTATTGACAATAGAACACTAGTACCCATGAAGCACATATAACAGAACTGGTACTGGACACCCATGGTTGGGTAGCTACTGGTGTTCTGTATACTTGTCGCAATGGGGGCCAACGTGTTGATATGTCATAATAAACCTTATACGTTGTTCATTGCGACAACAATTTATGATGTTTCATATAACTCTTTTCGGTATAGACCCATGTGCTGGAAGCATCTTGCCGTTGGTGATGAGTCGACCCGTTCTACTCGAGGATTGTGGAATTGTACGGCCCGGGCGCCATGTATACACTGCTTAATGTAAGGGGACTGAGGGGGTGAAAGCGACGCAAAAACTTTCGACCTCCATCAGTCCACAATAAGCGTCCTAGTACCATTAACCACAATTACTCAGGAGGAAAGCAGCAATTCAATACCAGAGGATCTACGGAAATAAAGTCCCATTTTGAATGTGATTGTTCGGTCGACAAGAACCTAGTATATTTATCTTAATGGGGAGGTAAATATACGGTAAAGTGAGTCGAGCCGAAGGATAAATAAAAGGGGATACCCGACGAGGTTTCCAAGGGGACTTTTATGTGATGCGGTAAGATCACCTGTTTGACATCACCATGACACCGAGGTGTCCCGGGGTCAGATGTGACCAAGTGATGATTGATTGTTGCTTGGAGCCCTCTGTCCGTACTCGTCTGTGGCTTCGAGATGAGACATACGGACAGTTATCTATACTCTCGGAGAGAGTTGTGGCTAGACACCGAATTGCCAACTTACATTATATCGGATTGTAGTGGCCACTCTACCTCAAGTTCGACAAACTTTGTACACAAGCATGGGATACTCAATTTGAGACAAGTATGGTTTGTCATTCTCGGACAAATTGAATGTACTTGACGGAACTGTTCCGTGTCGACACGATTGATGTTCGTGGCAGATCAAACCATGAGCTTTCACCAAAAAAAAAAAATTCCTATGTGATAGGAAATTAGCATATCCCAGTGTTCGGGGTGTACTACTCAAAGCCCTTGGAGGGCATACGTGTAAATCTCCAGTGCGTCGATTGACAGACGGAGATAAATACATAACCTGGTTTAGGTTATTCGGGAGATGGCCAGTAGATCTTGCAGATTTAGAGCTGTTCGGATGAGATGCGAACCTATTAAGAAGT
>JAUTDX010005288.1:0-29413 GCA_030844895.1 Ambrosia x helenae | reverse complement strand
ATAATGGGTTCTGGATGGGCACATTAGTCATTTTATATTCATTTACATGGACAAAATTGTAATCTCACTAAATTGGTAAGACAAAATTAATTACAACAATTAAATGCTTAGCTTATGATTAATAGTAGTTCACTTCATTTATGATGCTAATTTGAGTTTATGAAATTTTTCATATTTTTAACTATTACCCATGACAATTTGCTTCAACTAGATTAAGTTATGGAGCATCATATCAAATAAAATCAATTTTCATCATCCTCTTAAAAGATAAGAAACTAGCTACTATCAATTTTAAAGGCTTTCTTTGTGGTTGGAGATAACATTTGCATATGGTGTTTCTATGTATAATGTTTCAAGTAAAACGCAGATAATTTCTTTTATCTGTTTCGCATCCTATATAGCATAATAAGTCTAAATAAAAAAAACTACCAACACGGGAGATAATTCAAAAGTTTTTTACCCTCTACATATCTTAACCAGATGACACAGATATGAAAATTATTACAGTTCATTCAACAATATATAATATATATTATTTATATATATATATATTATATATAGGCTAAAGGTATATGGGAAACCCTCTAAAACGAGGGAAAACTCCCGGAAACCCAATGAGTGGCCAAGATTATTCACATAGGCCACTAAAAAAATATATTATTTTAATTCTTAAAGGTTATAATAGTCTTTTTACTCTTCCCCCATTTAAAATTTTGAATCTTCTCTTTCTCCCTCCTATTTAAACTAGATCTAACTCTCTCACACACAACACACTCTCTCTTCTCTCTTTCACCATGGTTGCCATTCGCACTCTCTCTCCATTTCTCTTTCTCTGCATCAAGATTATCACCACCACCATCAATATTCTCTTTATTTAAAACCAACCTGACCACCACCACCACCGTGTTCATCCTCCATCTACGTTTTAATATCACCACGTGTCCACCGTCTGAATAGTTGCCTATTCCATCAATGTAAGTTCTTTCCATTTTCAGGGGTAAAGTTTGCTTGGCTTTTGTTTTAATAAACTTTACGATTTAGCTGTCTTCTCTTATATACTAGTTATTATTATTATTATTATTAAATCAACCAAAAAGTGTTTTTTTGGCTCCTGGTCCATTACAAAAACATGCGTTAATTATTAAATTGACTCTTGAAAGAATTGAAAATTTATTTATTATTTGTACGCTTTTGATGAATTAACTCAACAAGTTGTAATATTTTAATTAATCAATAACCTTTTGTTGAGCATTTGCCTTTTGTCCAGCTAATATACTTTCATTGAGGGTCTGTCATCATTAATTTGGTTTTATTACTATTACTATTATTTTATTGTTATTATATACTAGTTATTATTATTATTATTTTTATTATTATTATTATTATTATTATTATTAATATTATTATTATTCATAAATATTGATTTTTCTTAACAGAGGTGATACCTCTTATGTTGGTGTGGTGTTTGGGAAAATGGTTTTTGGTAAATGGTGATCACCAAGTTTTGATTTTTAATATGATTTTGAAAGAGGTTAGAAAACATTTAATGGTTAGAGTTTGTTTGAATTTTGAGCTAAATTAGTGTTTGATAATAAGAAGTTGTTTGTGATGGTTTGCATATTATAAAGGAAGAATTGGGGAAAAACTCTTGAATGGAATGTCATTGATCATGGGATTAAATCTATGTTTGCGTCTGTTTTCGTATGTAACAGCACCACTAAGTTGGTATAAATTAGTTTCTGTTTTATTTTACCAAAAACAAAGTTGCCATTTTATGGTTCGAATGGACAATTGTTGCGTGATTATAAACATTCGTATTCTTTCAAATGATGCCATTTTATTGATGACATCAGATTTTTTTTTTTGTGATGGTTTTGAAATCTATGTTTGCATCTGTTTCGTATGTAACACCATAACTAATCATGTTTACACGTAGGTTTACATATTAATTAACCTTTTTTTATATGTTTTATTATTAATATGTTTTTTAATCAAACATGGTGAATTTTAATGTCTCTTAACATATGCAACAATATGTTTGATTTGTTTTTTACCAGTATGTGCATGTTTGTATGAGTATTATAATGTGTGTGGAATGTATGTTTGCATCTGTTTCCTATACTGCGCCTGTTTCGTATGTAACAACAAAACCAAGTTGGTATAAATTAATTACCGATTTTTTTACCAGATACAAATGTTTGATTTTTTGCATATTATAGAGGAAGAATTGGGGAAAAAAACTCTTTAATGGAATGTCATTGATCATGGGATTAAATCTATGTTTGCGTCTGTTTCGTATGTAACAGCACCGCTAAGTTGGTATAAATTAGTTTCTATTTTTTTACCAGATACAAAGTTTTGATTTTTTAAGTTTGATAATCTTGATAACTAAATGTATATAAAACAATGTTTTTTTGTATCAGTTTCGTATTTTTTTTTTGTAATCCAGTTGGTTAACATACGTTAACCGGGGGGGGGGAGGGGGGGGCTTTACATGTATATTGATGATTTTTGTTTTATTTTTGCAGGTGAGCATATTTTTTGCATTAAAGATGAATATGATTATCAAGAATGAAGTGTAGACAATTTTTTTTATTTATGATACTTTTTTAGCATTTGTTGATTTGTAATGACCGTTTTGTTTGTTTTTAGCATTTTGTAAGAAACAATTCTTGTTCTACATTTGAATGTTTTTTGATCTATAAAGTTTTTAGCACTTTGTAATGACCGTTTTGTTTGTTTTTAGCACTTTGTAAGTAACAAAATGCCTATAACCATATCAATTCTCGTTACGTATGCAACAATTCTGGTGCTGGTACAATAAAACGAAAAAAAATATTGTCTAATAAAAAAATAATAAATCAGCATTTTAAATAATATAAACTGGCAACTCAGTTTTTAAACTACGTAACACAACACATGTTACATATGTAACACGGGCATCTGTGGGGTCCACTTGACATATGTGGGGTCCACTTGTCATATGTGCTTTTTCAGTAAAATGTTATTCGACCCTTTTGCCCTTTTTTTGTCATCTACTCAATTAAATGTAATAAAATAATGTAGAATCAATCTAGGTCATTGATCACTTTAGATCAATAGTCTAGATTAAGTTTACTGTGTTTTCTCGTTTTGAGTGAGTTTTTATTTTAACCATCCTCTCTATATATATATATTCGGACCGAAATCCGACAAGACGAAATCCACCATAACATGACTACACCTCATGTCACCACCACCGCACACACTTACCGCCCGGTTGTACCGTATTCTTGTTGAATTGTAAACGGGATGTTGCCACACCTTCGACCGCCACCACAGATTATAGTTTTTGGTAATGCTTCAACTTTTAATTGTGAGTTAAGTTGGAACATAAAGTTGATGATGAGGTTGAAGAAAAAAGAAGGAATTGTCAGAGATTTTAAAGAGAGAAAGAGGGAGCGGCGGGGTGCAGAAAAGAAGTGATGATACATATGGAAGAAGAAGCAGGAGACGAGGAGTGGCTTTGCAAGAAAAAGGTTTGGTCCTTGTGGCGTTTTCTCAACTTTTTTGTTCTTGTGTTGTGAAAAGGAAAAAAAAAACAAAGTTGATTATTTTGTGCTTATTTTTTATTAATCAAGTTCTTCATGTTATCAAGGCAAATTATAAAGTTCATCATTACCAATATCTAAATTGGCTAAATTGTCCGAGAAACTTATTGTAAACTCAAAAAGCATGCTAGAGGACCTATAAATTTTATTTATACATTTAAAGACTAATTTCTTCATTTCATTACTGCCAAACTACGTTAAAATAGGCATATGAACTAAATTCGTAATTTTCGATAACCATATGACATATAGAGCATCACTGTATGATAAATAACTTTTTATTAAATAATGTTTTTAGTTTTGACAATTTTTCTCAAATCGTTTACACCTCTAATGATAACCACCTTTATCTAGAATCGCATTAATAGTAAAGATTTGATGGCAAAGCAAGGCTTCAATTGATCAACATTCTCAAAACCGATGATAACAGATTAGAACATGCCTAATTGAATTACAACATTCTTAAGTAATTGTATTTAAAATACTATTACTTTCACTTCTAAACTTGTATACCGGTGGAAAAAAAACAAACAAACAGGACGACGATGGTGGTTCAACCTGTTTTATTGATGGATTTAATTTCAAATGAAAATTATATTATTTTTTATATTCATATTCATATTTATTAATATTATACTAATATTTTTATTATGACAGTTCTTGTAATGTTATCAAAATAAAGAATTACGTTGGTAATTTTGTCTGGAATCCATTGGTAACCACCATAGGTTTAATCATGTTTATGACTACCCACAGATTGTTACGATATCCGCTTTGATTAGGCATTTCCTGGGTCTTGAGATGTTTTTTTTGTTGTTGGCTTTTATTATATACAATCACTAGCTTTTATCCCGGGAGCGTCCGGGGTTGAAAAATATAACAATTCTAATAATACTAATAGTAATAGTAATAATTATTACTCTTGTAATTAAATAAATAAATAAATAACCTTGCTATAAGGTGACACCATGTGTTGCAGTGTTGTGCGATTTTTTCTCCTAGCTTCTCTTGATGAAGTATACCTATGCATCTTTAGAAGAGTAAAATTCCAATGAAAGCATGGCGATTGGCCTGAATTTCAAAATCATAGATAAGAACCTGGTTTAAAACAAAAAACATGATTAATGAATAACCTGAACACTTTGTTTTTTTTCTTGTATGAACGATACCCCACAAAAAATAGTCGTTTTTTCTCCGTTTTTTATATAGCACTATGGTACTTGCTGGAAAGATAATAAAACGCTCGTTAATTTGGTGTAATTTTTTTCTTTAAAAAATCTCGTATATAAAAGATATTAACGTTTAAAAATTATGGGAGGAAACATAAGAGAGAAAAATTTTAATTTGTTTCTAAATTATTTTTTCCTAAAATAACTCAATTTAATTTTAGTAGATTAGGTTTTATATTATTATTTGCTTTTTTTTTTTAATTTGCCACATGGCATGACACATGGCACACTCAAGGGGGAGAATGTCTCCTTGAATACCATATCATTAAAATTGCTTTCTTTTATTATATATATAGATATAGATATTAGGCGATTGGAGGTTCGAGCAAAAAATTACATTTATAATAATCAACTAAACTAAATAAAAAAAGCAAAAAAAAGGAAGTTATATTTATACTTATCAACTAATCTAACAGGAATAGGAATAAAATTACGCCGTTAGTCCCTGTGGTTTCCTTCTAGTTTCAATGTAAGGTATTAAGGTTTTATTGTTTCAATTTAAGGTATTAACCTTTTAATTTGTTTCAATGTCAGGTATTAGGGACTAACCTAGTTAAAACCTAACTGAGTTTGAGGGGTATTATGGTCCATTCACCTATATATTTAGTTTTTAAAAAAATTGTAGCTTGGGGGACTCGAACCTGGCCTCTGGCCGGTTCTCATTCTTAAAACATAACCCCAAATACCAACTGCTCTGCAAGTTTTTTTGTGATATTATTGATTTCGAAATTTTATTAAACAATCTCTGTTATACTTCATCTTCCCCAAATATGGTTCTTGCCATTGATCAGTGTCATCTGTGAATTCAATTCTAGTGTGAGTTTGATCAAGCCATTAGCATATGACAACTCACAAGAATTGCAGTCGTTGCTAAAAGTATTCATTATTCTTATTGAACCAAATTCTAATAAGCTTATATGAATCAGTTTTTGGAGATTTATTGAAATTTGAACAGAATTCGAATTCAGTTTTAGAATTTCAAATTCAAATAACCCGAAAACCTATTTGCTGAACACCACTACTAGCCATTATAATTTATATAGCATATGAATGGGTCGCTGCAGGTTAAGTTTTATGTATAAAGAGTTAAGAGTAATATACATAATTAGATTAAAAAGACTAAAGGATAACGGAAAATATTTAGCTTAAAGGAAAAGAAAAGAGGTCAATGGATCTAACGGGTCGAAAGAAGGATATTTTTCTTTACCTTTCAGTGTCTTCAGCTTATGTTTCACAGGTGAAGGGGAATCCTCCATAAAAACTCCATTATCAAGAACAGACACTGGACTTGGGTATTCTGCTCCAGGTAAAGTTGATTTCTAGAAGAAACAGATGATACAAAAAGTAATAAGACATTTGAAATTTGATACATGTACTTAAAAGGTGCTAGATCAGACCCATTTACTGAATACTGGTTCCATTTGGGTCGTTTTTATCTTGATAACAAAAGTAATAATCTACAAGGAGAAAGGATCGAACGCTTGAAAGTCTCCCAAAGTCTATTTGATGCATACGAGATCCTAACATGACTGATTAGTATATTAAGATTATTATTATCATAATATTGCGTTTATAACCATAAATAAGAGTAATTTAAAACCAAAAATGGACAAAAGTATTTGCAGGTAATTTTGGCTGCATAAATAAGAGTAATTTGGTTCGTTCCAATACTAAAAACAACTCGGGGTTAATAGGGTGGCCTGAAGAGTGGTAAATTTGGGGAAGATGAAGTATAACAGAGATTGTTTAATAAAATTTCGAAATCAATAATATCACAAAAAAACTTGCAGAGCAGTTGGTATTTGGGGTTATGTTTTAAGAATGAGAACCGGCCAGAAGCCAGGTTCGAGTCCCCCAAGCTACAATTTTTTTAAAAACTGAATATATAGGTGAATGGACCATAATACCCCTCAAACTCAGTTAGGTTTTAACTAGGTTAGTCCCTAATACCTGACATTGAAACAAATTAAAAGGTTAATACCTTAAACTGAAACAATAAAACCTTAATACCTTACATTGAAACTGGAAGGAAACCACAGGGACTAACGGCGTAATTTTTTCAATTTTTTATGTGAAAGTAACCTAACTTTTTGTTTTGCCCACCAATTAATTTTTTATACACCATAAATAAATATGAACAAAATTAAATCAGGATAAATAATATAATTCGATAAGGAAGGTATGGGGCACGTTATTCAAAGTTCTTTCTCCGTAATACAAAGTACATACACTCTTGCTTGTTTTTCAAAATATTAAACCTTTGTTTCTTTATCATAATTCATTGTCATATATATTGATAGCCAAATAAAATTTTGACGAAATGAGCAGTTTGCGAACATTTTATTTCAAAATACAAACCCAACAGCCAAACAACGTGTAGTCCCGCCGCAATACGCGGGTTCCTGCTAGTAATTATAATATATTTATAATAACTATATGGAGCCGAACCGAGCCGAGCGAACCTTTGCTCGTGCTTGGCTCGTTTACAAACGAAACCGAACCAATCGGCTCGTTTACCACCGAGCGGAAAATCAAGCGAGCAATTTTCGAGTAAATTCCAAGCGAGCGGCGAGCGATTTGAACAACTTGATTCGAACTGTCAAATTTTATATAAAAATAGTTGATACTAAACTTTTATTTAAGAATCATACTGTTGTCAACACAATAAAAAAAGGAGAAAACTAATAACTCTCAATACTCTTAGAATCTATCTAAATAGATCATCAACAAGATGATTTGTATGATCAATCACAAGATCTACATGATTCCAAGTTAGGTTTAAAATATATAATTTTACAGGTAAATGGGATGAAAGCCCGGAAATATATAATTTTACTTCAAATTTTACAAAGAGATAATGATTTGAAACTTGTTTGGGACATGTCCCAAGTTAGGTCCAAAACCCTGATCCCTATACAATTGGGATATAACCGGGCCATACAACTAAGCCTAATCATATTTTTACATTACCAAATGAAAAAATTACACCGTTAGTCATTATGGTTTCCACCTAGTTTCAATGTCAGGTACTAAGGTTTTATTGTTTCAGCTTAAGGTATTAACCTTTTAATTTGTTTCAATGTCAGGTATTAGGACTAACCTTGTTAATATCTAACTAACTCCGTTAAAATCTAGGGGGCAAAAATGAAACATTTAAATTAAAAGGTTAATTATGTGTATTAAAACCTTAGTACCTGACATGGAAACTAGGTGGAAACCATAAGGACTAACTGTGTAATTTTTTCTATAAGCTTTATAAAACATAATTTTGGTTTCATAAAAAAGGTAATTAATTATTTTTAATTAATTAAACTTATTTTATTCATAATTAATTCATTATAAATTCGTTTTTAATCATTTTTATATCAAAATTTCACAAAAATATTTTTAACATTTTGAAACAGGAATATGAATCTGTTTTCAGAAAAATTAAAAAATTTATATTTTTAACTTATTAAAGTAAGTATTTACTTTATACAATAAATTATCTTATTTAAAATGAAAATAAAAATAATTTTTCAAATATTTTTACTGAAAAACGTTTGTATGTTTTTTCTTATAAAACAACTGAAAAGTGGTACATTAATAATCATATAAATCTACATTCATTCGCATAAAAAAATATAAAAATTCATTGAATTAATCGTGATTTAAATATAAATATAAATACTTCTTTCTGTTTTTTTTTTTGGACGTGTCACCGACTTTCTAACGTCAAGTTGTCAAGACCCATCTTATTTGGGTGTATGTGGTTTGGAATTTTGTGTATACATTTATAAAATATCTTGTTTGAAAGAAATTATAATAACATGATAAAGTCTGAAAAAAAGTATCTTAACATGAAAAAGATAAAAATGATTTTGAGCTTTTGACCTAATAAATTAATGACATTTTTTAAAAAATAATTTTTGAAAAATTATTTTTATTTTTGTTTTAAATAAGATAATTTGTTGTATAAAGTATATACTTACTTTAATAAGTTAAAAATATAAATTTTTCAATTTTTCTGAAAACAGATTCATATTCCTGTTTCAAAATGTTAAAAATATTTTTTGTGAAATTTTGATATAAAAATGATTAAAAACGAATTTATAATGAATTAATTATGAATAAAATAAGTTTAATTAATTAAAAATAATTAATTACCTTTTTTATGAAACCAAAATTATGTTTTATAAAGCTTATAGAAAAAATTACACAGTTAGTCCTTATGGTTTCCACCTAGTTTCAATGTCAGGTACTAAGGTTTTAATACACATAATTAACCTTTTAATTTAAATGTTTCATTTTTTCCCCCTAGATTTTAACGGAGTTAGTTAGATTTTAACAAAGTTAGTCCTAATACCTGACATTGAAACAAATTAAAAGGTTAATACCTTAAGCTGAAACAATAAAACCTTAATACCTGACATTGAAACTAGGTGGAAACCATAAGGACTAACGGTGTAATTTTTTCTTACCAAATCAAATAAAACAATCCAACACAATAACAAATTCTAAAATACACACTAAAGTCCATATTGGCCTATTGCATGATAGTGGTAAATCTCTATTGGATGGTGTTGAATGAGCTCCCGCCACGTTAGCGACACGTTAAAAGGGGGATTTATTCTCCTGTTTCAATAAAAATACCAGAAAATATAATAACGTCCATTTAATTAAAAAAGAAAAAAAAATTGAATGGTCGCCCAACACCACCCAGCCTAAGGCTACATAGTGTGAAATGAAGCTCCTATGGGCTTTATTGCGCCACATTGACGATAGGGTCTCTATTTAATAATACCCTCACAATACAATAACGCAACATTAATTAAAAAAAAGAATAAAAAACAAAAAAGAAAAATAATTTTTTTTGATTGGGTTAGAAAAGGTGGCCGCACCAAATACACTCATTTTCGGCCATTATTGGCGTGGCAAGTGGTGCATTTGTTATTTTAGAATTAATGCTTTGTTTTTAAATGTGTTTTAATTCCCATGTTTTAGTCGGTTTTAAATTCATTTTTTTGTGTTCCTAGAATTAAGGTAACCGGGCTGAATTTTCTTTTCTTTCTCTCTTGTATATTTGCTAGCTTATATATTTGGTAATTGGTTGGATGTTGTTGCCCTATCACTTGTTTGTGTGGTGATTTGTGTATCATAAACGAGCCTAGATCTATCCTAATTCTATATTTTGTTTTGGTGGTGAATCAACATCTGAAATCAACCGTAGAACTCTCTGTTCTTCCTATCGTTTGTTTTGAACCAGTGTTGTACGGGCCACTTCTATTATCAATATTGGTCTAACAAACTTTGAAACTGATAACAAAGTTGATCACTAGGCCCACTATACCAGTACCCACTAGCATTCAAACTGCCATTTATTTGAAAAATTTTGTCCAACCACCACATACAAGCCAAAAAACTACAATTGTGCTTTTCATAATCAATATTGACATTGAATCATTCCCTAGCCACAGATTGCTACATAAGCAAAGCCCTAATATATAGATAGATGACTTGCCTTGTGACACCTAACCCCGAATATAACAAAGCTTATAAACGCCCGAAAAAAAAAAAAAAGCCAATTCGAAGGCATGGGCTCGGACAACATAGCATTTATCCGTCAGATTGGCCCATGTTAGAAGACCATAATCCCAAATAAAAGAAGTCCATTTTGTGTCCCACCCAAACCAGGCCCACCTCCAAATAATAACTGAACTTAAACCACATAAATCATATCCCCTTGAAGAACTTCCTTTGGGCCTTTGTTCCTTCATATTCCCAAACATACTTAATCCAAGATGTGGAAATCCATTATGTAGCCTGGTTATCATAGCCCAAATGTTGTTTCATGGTTTTGGTGATAACAGGGCTGCTTGCACCAATGAGCCAATATAGGCTTATTTCTGCCCAGTCATCGCAAAACTTGACTACCCAATCAAAAGCAGGTCCAGTGCAATGGTCGAATTTTAGTAGAACTACTGAACTATGCAAATTAAAAATTCGAATGAATCGACCACAGTTGACTCGATGGACCACTTGGACTGAAAAAACTTACCTGTCTTTTTTTACCCCTTTTATTAATAAGCCCTGCTTGTGGTGTCCTGTATAATCTATATATGTGGGGGCCCACATGAGGGGGCAAAAGTAACATTGCACTACTTTTAACGTTATTTAGTAATTTCGTGAAAATAACATTAAAGATGGCGGACGGTTAATCATGCATCATGTGGTAGCGCTGATTGCCAAAAGAAAAGGGATACATGCATTAATTGGGGTTGTCCTGATTGCTAAGAGTTATCTGCCTTATGTCAAAGGTTTGAGGCAAAACCACTATTGAGTCAGGTCTCAACGGAAGCAGTCTCCCTATGCCCACGTGGTAGACGTAAGGCTGTCTATATCTTACCCTCCTCAGACCATACCTTAGGTTTCCTATTAGTGGGATTTAACTGAGTATGGTGATGATGACCAACAAGACACTTCCTAACCATGAAATTTCCAACAATTTTAAAGAAAAAAATTATATATTCGAGTTTTACCATGCAAAAAAAGTGTACTAAAGTAATAAAATTGTACTTGTCTACTTGTAACTATAGCGCAATTATTGTTACTCTAGTATAATTTGTTATAGCGTAATTATAACTTTTGGTTTACACATATTGTTATAGCATATTGCTACACCCTTATTGAAAAGCAAAGTGTTTTTGGTTTACACAAACAACTTATTGACTTATTGGCCTATTGAACAAGTCAATAAAGAGTTTTGGAACTCAATCCCAAATACCCACTTCATTTAATCTCATTTACTTTCAAAATGTTTCTTAGTTATTTTATTTTTTTCGCATTCTAATAGTATCTATATTTAATGAAATATTTAGATATTTTAGTACTTGTATGCATCAAACACTAATGTATCCATCTTCGTTTCGTTGAAACTTTCAGGCAAACACAACTACTTTCTTTGGAAAGCACAAATGCATTGCCTCTTGAACAGTAACAATATGTGTGGCATCTTGGATGACAAATTTTGTTGGCCCAACAGAGACTGTGAGACCATATGACAATCTTGTGAGAGGCTGGATTTTCAGTTCTGTTAGTGAAGATGTACTAGTAGATATCTATAATCTCGATTCCGCCAAAGCTGTTTGGGAAAGCTACAATCCACCTATGATCATACTGTGTGTTTGCAAGAAGGTATATGTATATACGTCTTTAAGTCTTTTGGTGTTGATTCTTAAACTTAAAGATACACTTATAATATCCTCAGTAGGTAAAGGAGGATGTACTGTAAAACAGGTTAAGCAAGGCAAAAGTTGTCATACACTTATAACGTCCTAGATAATTTTATTTTTAAAGTCACGTTATTATTCTTATGAAATGACTTAGAGCCTGATTTGTATTAAAGGAGTCAAAAAGGTGGGGAGTGTGTTGGGTATAAGTAGGGGTGCAAACGAGCCGAGCCGAGCTCGAGCCTTGCATTATCGAGCTAGGCTCGTTACAATTTTCAGAAGCTCGAGCTCGAGCTCGAGCTCGATTCGAGCCTTGTATTTTGGGCTCGAGCTCGGCTCGATAGTATAGTTAAAAACTCGAGCTCGGCTCGAAAGCTCGATAAAAATGTATGTGGCAAGAGTTTAAACGAGCCTAAGCTCGGCTCGAGCTCGTTTTGGACCATTAAGGAGCTCGTTTTGACTATTAAGGACTCGTTTTGGACCATTAATGAACTCGTGTTGGACAATTAAGAACCCCAAGGCCCAAAGTAATTTAGTTAATGCATAGGTTGCAATAGAATTGGGCTATATAATATTAATTGACATAAATAAGCAAAGCTCGATAAGGCTCGACGAGCCCAACCGAGCTTTACATTCGAGGCTCGAGCTCGAGCTCGATAGCCAAATGAGCTTTTTTTCAGGCTCGAGCTCGGGCTCGAGCTCGATAATACTCGGCTCGTTCGAGCTTTTTACCGAGCCGATCTCGAGTAGCTTGCGAGCCGCTCGGCTCGTTTGCACCCCTAGGTATAAGGTTGAAATGAATATATTTTTAACAAGCAAAGCTAGGTTGTGTTGTGTTGGCCATTAAACACAAGTGTTTTGCAATTTTTCTATTTTTTTTTAAATAAAAAACTTGCATTGGTGAATTGGAAAATAAGATCATCACAACAATATGCTAAAGGGGTTGTATCCCTCAACACTAGACTGTGGGCAACTTTAAGCCGTTTGACACATTACCCATTTTGTTAAGTTTTTCTCAAGTTAACCATTTTTTTTTAAACTTAAATTGACTCATTCATAAGTAAACAGGTCGAATTTGCTACCTCTAATTGACATAGTAAAATACAAAGCCTTCGAATTTAGTCGGGCATAGAAGTAGAAAGCAATACTTTATCAACTTTAAGCAAAAGTTTGATTCATAACCTCCATTTCTTTCATCTTTGCTTCCAGCTCATCATTCATCTTTTTTATTTTCCTTAAAGTGCGGTATCATCTTCATCGCCCAAAAGTTTCACCATCTGCAGTTTCTCTTTTAACCCGTCAATTTCCATCTTTAGTTTCTGTTTGGCATCTAATACAAGTCGTTTCTTCGAAAACCCCCTCATGTTCCCTCTGTGATTCATAATCCAGGCAACATTAGTAGCAAATCAAAATCGTAAATCAGAAAGTATCAAGACTAGAGATGAAAAAAAAAAATAGGCGGGTTATGTGATGAATGAAAACCCATTCTCATCAAAGGGTGCCCTTTTGTGCTTATTCAAACAAGCTTAGGTTGAAGAGAAACACTTCTGTGTATTATAACTTCAAGATATAGAAAATGATAACTGAATTCTAGTAAAATAATTTAAACATAACAATATTACCTGGTTGGGTTAACCCAAAAATAGTGTCTAGCAAATTATAACTTCTAAAAATATTTTTGTTCAATATGACCACATAAAAATGATTCAAATCGACAAATCCACATTGGGTTGAACAATCGATTGAGTCACAAAATGTGAAAAAAAATATCATATGAAACAAAAATCTAAAGGTTTTCCATTCTATGTATTTGGAATAGATGGCCACTGGGCATTTCTTTTGGTGATTAATTCAGCTAGTTTAACTATACAAAAAATCAAGCTTTGTTAGATGAAGGGAAGTTATACATTCTTGAAAAATAGGTACATTTTTTGGCATTTTTAAAAGATGTGCAGAGGTAACCGTAAAAACCAATTGACCGATCTAGCGACTTATAAATCCTAGAAAGATATACATTTGGTCAGACTGTATCTGCAAATTAGTGATTTTTACTATTTATTCTATTTTAAATTTTGGTTATAATTTTGTGCCATCAAGTATTAAATTCCTGCATCCAACACTTGATTTTGGAAGGTTCAGCAACTAAAAGTACTTTTTAAAATACTATCAACCCAATTGACCCGTTTGCTTTAAAGATATTTCTTCTGTTCACATGTATGATCCATTGTTGATATGGAAAAACTTAACCCAACTGACCATTTATCAAGAAATGGGTCAAAATAGCCACCAGTAATGAAGATGAATAAGAATACAATGCTAAAGTAGGCTTACGTCGTGCTATTCAATAATCCTTGAGATACTCTCACAAACGTTTCTCTGCGCTAGATAAAACATATGCATGTCATTCTTATTGATTGTGTCATCAAGCTTCATATCAGGCGACACCTGAAACTGAAGAAAATCTTTCAGATTATTTATCATGAATAGATTCCAAACCTTCATAAATCTAATTTAGTATTTACATCGACTTGTTAGCAAAATGCCAAAACTAAACAAAAATAACCAGAAACTACAAGTAAAAAGGTCGTGTTTTACAAAGCAATACCTTAATCAACTCTAAATAGGCTTCTTCAAACTCAATGGCTTGCCATTCCTTAACCACAATAATTTGATTCATAACCACAATATCATCGAGTTCCTTCATCTTTGCTTGCAGCTCATCATTCATCTTCTTAATGCGCATTTGAAGTGCAACATCATCTTCATCGCCCCAAGTGTTTCATCACCTGTAGTTTCCCTTCTAATTCCTCAATTTCCAACTCTAGTAGCTCTTTGGCATCTACCCGTCTCTCTGTATCATGTACTTTGTTCAAAACCTCCTGCTTCTCTCTTTGTGATTCAAGATCCAGTGAGCATAAGTAAAACATAAATGTAAATAAAAAAATTATCAAGAGTATACATTGCTCTGCAATCTTACCATTTGCTCTGCAACTAGCCTTATGAGGTTCTGATCAAGCTTTTCTCTGCTCTATGAATCCATATGCAAAGACATGTTAATATTATTATGCATGTCATCAACTTTCATATCAATCAACATTTCAAACACAAGAAAATATTATTATCAGTCTGCTTCAAACCCTCATGAATCTAACCAGAAACTACGAGTTAATCGATGTTTTAGTTTGATTATTATGTTAGAAGCCGACCCAGGTTGGATTTGAAACCAAGCAAATTTGAGCTCGAGCTCAGCTCGGTTAAATAAAAGGATATTTAATAAACACATTTTAAGTTCAATAGTTTAAGTTACCATTCAATAATTAGGAAAGATATGCAAAATAAGTTCAACATATTACATAACAAATCCAAACAGAATTCAACAAATTATTAAATAAGTTCATTATTATCCAATATATTCAAAAAATATATAAAGGGTATGTGTGTATATAAGTAAAGATAAAGTAATTCGAGCAAACCGAGCCAAGCCACCCTTTGGCCTAGGCTCGGCTCGTTTCGGTTTCAAATTGAGTTACTTCAAACGAGCTTTTTTTTTCGAGCGCACTCCGAGCCACGAGCTTTTGGAATAACGCTAGTTGGTAAATGTAAAGTAAAGACCTTAAGGTAGAGTAAAATCACACAATCAAAATCTAAGTGAAAGTTGAGCCGTATTTTACATTAAAACAAAGTAAAGTAATTTTACAAATTCCAAAACCGAATAAGATTCTCGAGTGAAATAAAACTAATGATTTCAATAACAGCTTATTCATCGACTTACATTCGGAGGTATCAGGGATAGGATGAAATGCTGTAAAAGAGTAGAAGTGAAGAAATCAGGGATCAGATAAAATGCTGTCAGATTGAAGCATTATATGTTTCAACAACAACCTGCGTCGCAGCGTCTGAAATGTTATTTATCTAGTAACCGGAAATAACAAACATTAGTAGAAAAATATTGTGCGGTTACTTGCCTGCCAACTTAAAGCCTAACACGAAATCATTCCATTTCTGTAGTGTTTTCATTAACCGATTTGTGACTTGTCAGGGAAGCCTGGTCCACCATCTATACATTCGTGCCGTGTGTTGTTCATTCGATAGAAGTGCGTCGGGATCCATCCCTTTGTAATCTCGACAAAATTTTAAGATCTTTCAACAACCAAATGCTATGGGGAAGATGACTTATAGGAGTTTTCAAGGTTGCAAAAGGCGCTAGGCGCTAGGCGGGCGGTGAGGTCCAGCCTAGGGACTAGTCGAGACTAGGCGGGACTAGGCGAAAATTAGGCGGAATTAGGCGTTTTGGTATTTTATACGTATTTTATATATATACACACAAATTTAGGTGTTTTTTGAAAATATGTTAAGATATATACACATAATACTAAAAAATACTTAGAAATTTAATAAAAAAAATAAAAAAAAATTAAAAAAAAAATAAAAAAAATCACCGCCTAGGACCGCCTAGGCCCGCCTAATGGCCGCCTAGTCCCGCCTAATGGCCGCTTAATGCCCAAAACGCCTAGATCTCCGACTAGGCCTAATTCCGATTTTCTTCACCGCCTAGCGCCTAGGCGCCGCCTAGGCGGCCGCCTAGGCCGATTTTTGCAACATTGGGAGTTTTCCTTAGATCTAAAAACTTTCAAACATTTTAAGTCTCCTAGGTTCTCTGGTAATTGCTCAAGTGCAGAACATAGAAAAAGGTTAAGCACTTTGAGATGTTTTAACTTACAAATGTTGGATGGAATATCTCGTATAATGCCACCAGTTAGATCTAAGTATTCCAAACATTCCAAGTCTCCTAAGTTCTCGGGTAATTTCTGTACTTGAGATGCCCTAAGGTTAAGCACTCTGAGATGTTTTAACTTACAAATGCAGGATGGAATCTCTCTTATCTTGCCACCACTTAGATCTAACTCTTTCAAACATTCTAAATCCCCTAGGTTCTCGGGTAACTTCTCAAGTTCTGTACACCACAAAAGGTTAAGACAGTAGAGATGTTCTAACTTACAAATGCTATCCGGGAGATGTTTAACTTTTGAATATGATAAAACTAGCTTTTCTAAATGCTCCAATTGGCCAATGTCATCAGGCAATTCCTCTATGCCACAAAATACAAGGTTAAGAACTTTTAAATGTTGTAAACTACAAATCCTTTCCGAAAGACTCTTGAGCTTTATGCAATATCTCAGATGTAGATAAACCAATTTATGAAGATTTCCAATTGATGAAGGTAGGTATTCTATATCATTGTCCAAAAAATAAAGTTCTCGTAAACTACTTTTGGAATGGCTCGGGGTGATATCTGGGAACTCCTTTAGATATAACCCATTTAGCCAAAGAACCTCAAGTGATTCCAACTCCTTGATAAACGAAAAATATCTCAACCTCAACCTCAAACAACCAGAGAGGTCTAGGTGCACAAGTCCTTTTAAACTTCCAACAGGCACATTAATTTCTACCAAATCATAACAATCCTTAAGATCTAACCTCAAAAAGATTTGGAGTCAACCCAAGGTCAAGGGTCCTCAACTTTGAACCGGAAAGGTCAATAAATTTGAGCTTCTCCGTAACCTATTGTAAGATCAAACAAAGGTAATATAATCAAAATGGGTATTGAGCTAATAAAGTGTTAAATGGGTTATAACTTAACAAGATTTGAGTTTTAAAGGGACTTTTATTGGGCCCAATTTAAGTGTTAAATGGATTTTCTATTTTGAAAATACATATGTAGAACATATATATGGCAATTTTATAATTAAATATGTCCTCGAAAATTTCGGGCCCTAGCCCAGTGGCCTTCTCGACCACCATAAGTATTGGATGGAAATATACTAATGACATCAATAAATCTATCAAAATAACCAACCAATCATCAAACCTTTCCCGCTGCCCAAAGTTGTTCGATGTTGCTGCCTTGCAAATTAAGCGTAACAAGATTATTTGCTAGAAAGGTTTTCGGTAAACACCAATGACGGTAGCCGTTGCACTGCAAGTATCGTAATGAATTTGGGAAGTATTGACAATCCTCATCGTAATCTCCAAAGTATTGACAATCCTTATTAGCTCCAAAGTTATATATGATAAGGCATTCAAGTTTCTTCATGTTTCTAAGTCCTTTCAACATAATCTCACGGTTGAATTTTAGCGATATACATCTTGTCGCTTTAGTACCCTGTAATTCAAGTATAGTTTGTGTCATAAATAAAGGAATCATGTTAGATTAAATCTACTTTACAAATAAACTTAATTCGTACCAAGTCATTACGCAATACATCTTCAATTTCCTCCTGATTCCACAGTCGGCTATGTTTGTAGGGTTCATTTGGGTGCTCACGACGCACAATATTCTTGCCCATTTCTTCAATATGATCATGCATGCTCAAGTAACACGTTTAGTTATATCAAAATCATTATATTTATAAGTTATAAGAGATCTCTGCTCAAGAACTCTTAAACCAATTCTAGCTTGAAATCCGCGTCTTTCAAGCATTCTTATTACTTTGTTTTTTTCCCACCCCTTGAGCAAGCATGCAGCATCGAGAAATATTTCCTTGTAATCATCCTCCAGACTTTTATAGCTTAACTCCAATTTTTCAAGAGTCTCTTTTAACGGAATTGTTCTGAGTCTTGTTAATGCGTCTGTCCATTCATCCTTGGTTTTACCACACAAAAATGAACCCAAAACTTTGATTGTTAAGGAAGGCCAGCTGCATATTGTACAACTTGTAGTGATTCCTTTTTATACTCTTGAATTGGCAGATCTTTCCCAAACGCGTGCTTACAAAAGAGGCCAATCGCTTCCTTATCTGATAATAGAGTGACATCATGAATCCATTTTACTCTATGTGCTGTCAACACTTGCTCATCTCTCGTTGTAATGATAATTCTACTTCCAGGCTTGAACCAACTAAGGTCACCAGCTAACGCCTCAAGCTGGTCTTTATGATCCACATCATCTAAAACCACAAGAACCTTTCTACCACGCAGCTTTGTTTTCATCATGTTTGTCCCATCATGAACACTACTAACGTTGTTGCCTTGATCATTGAGCAAATTTGAAAGGATCTTTTGTTGCAATGACAACAAACCGGACAATGACGTTTTTGAAACTTCTCTGACATTCTCAACAAAGCTTTTAGCTTCAAAGTGAAATGATATTCTATCAAACACAGCTCTGACTAGCGTAGTCTTACCAGCACCTCCCATCCCCTTGATCCCTATCATGCGAACCTCGTTCGAGATGATATCTAAAGACTCCTGAAGGACTTGTAGGCGGGGTTCCATGCCTACTAATTTATCATCAAGATTCACATTAATGTTTCGTAACTCAAGTGAAATTGAATCAACAATTAACTTGATGACTTTTGCCTCATGCCTGTGAATTATAGAAGATAAAATTAGCTTGCTCAAGATCCCACACAAAATGTTAATTTTCAGGTCTATAATATACAAAAGCGTAAGACATAATACCATATCGATAGTAACAAGACTTTAGCTTTTCTCAAAATACGAAAGAAACTAGAAAAGAATGAATATTGCTGAAAAATGAAGGAATTACCCATCAGCAATTTTCCTCAAATCCCATCCAGACAAATTAGCTGCTTCTGTCAGAGCTTCTTTCCATTTTATGATCTCTTTATTGTTATGCTTAGCAAGGGCTTCTCCAACTGGCCCACATTGTTTGCGAACTTCAGAGGGATCCACGTCGTAAAAAACAGGAAAAGCAATGCGTTTGTTCGACCCTTGGCACTCCATTATCTTTACAAGTTCGTTTAAGCACCAGGACGAAGACGCATACTTCTTTGAGAAAACTATGATGTACAGCTTTGAATCTTCAATAGATTTCAAAAGCTGGTCATTGATGCTTTTTCCTTGTTTGAGTCTCTCATCATCCTTGAAAGTGTGAATACTATGTCGCGTAAGAGCTTCATAAAGGTGATCCACAAAGGTCCTACGCGTGTCTTCACCACTAAAACTCAAAAAGACATCATACTGATAGCTCGCCTTATTAAATGAAGTTGAAGAAGACGCCATTGAAGGTATGCTTTACGGATCCTACAGCTTAATCAATTCCTTTCTTGGCAAATGGTTTTTTGAAGACGACTGCAAGGAAACAAGGGATAACACATCTCAAGAGCGTATTTTACGAAATCGATTAAGCTGTTAACCAGACATCACAGCCTAAATACCAATGTTAATAAAGTGCTATTTCTACGATGTCAACATAATTAACTACCCGAACTGGTATTATCGACTTATAAGTAATTATGTTTTAAATCCATATTTTATAAAGTGTTCATATGTCTTCTCAAATTGATTATAACACTAGATGATTCAGTTATAACAGAAAACACAAGAGAAATGCAAAAGTTTGACTTTCTTAAAGTCAAACCATCGTAGTTAGTTACAGAATGGCGAATATTGGTGATGTTGGGACCTAACGAATAACGATATTTGAATCTTATTTCAATGACGTCTTTGACCGTTTGATTAACAAGATTCAATTAAGGGTTTAATCAGATTTAGAACTAAGATTTGATTTTATTAGAAAAGTCAAACCATGGTATAACATCTTCTTTAGCTTTTAAGTCAAACCCTTCAGTTTTTTTTTTCTTTTCAAACATTTTACCAACTGATTGAACACGAAAATAAGGATCTGGACAAAATAATAACAACATTTCAAACGTAATACGACTGATACAAGAAAACCAACCTCTGTTGATGTTTCGGCCAATCGACTTAAAATACAGAAAAACCATCAGTGCGTACTTCAATAATTAAAGATTCAAGTAAAAAACTAACCTCTCCAGCCTGCCGTCGGTTTCTAAAGTCTCAGCTCTCTGCTCTGCTTTCTTTGTTGACCTTAAAAAGGCTAGACACGAGAATAGTAAATTATTATATTATTATTAAAAATCCTACATGATACGACGTGGCACATTAAAAAAAGGGTTAAGACCTCCATTGAATGTCACATCATCAAAGTTCAATTCTTTTATTGTAAGTTATAGATTATAGATACATTTTACTTTGATGTGGTAAAAGTTTTAAGTTTTATATTATTAAATAAATAGCAAAAATAGTAAGTGTCTGAATAACCAATTGGTTAACTATTATTTAGATCGAAAGGTTTAACAACAAGTGGGTATACTCACATGCTGAGGCGGGATTCACATTAATGTTTCGTAACTCAGGTGAAATTGAATCAACAATTAACTTGATGACTTTTGCCTCATGCCTGTGAATTATAGAAGATAAAATTAGCTTGCTCAAGATCCCACACAAAATGTTAATTTTCAGGTCTATAATATACAAAAGCGTAAGACATAATACCACATCGATAGTAACAAGACTTTAGCTTTTCTCAAAATATGAAAGAAACTAGAAAAGAATGAATATTGCTGAAAAATGAAGGAATTACCCATCAGCAATTTTCCTCAAATCCCATCCAGACAAATTAGCTGCTTCTGTCAGAGCTTCTTTCCATTTCATGATCTCTTTATTGTTATGCTTAGCAAGGGCTTCTCCAACTGGTCCACATTGTTTGCGAACTTCAGAGGGATTCATGTCGTAAAAAACAGGAAAAGCAATGCGTTTTGTTCGACCCTTGTAAATCTAAAATGAATCTCTGTAGCTAAAGTTCAAATATGAAATCATGTGGAAAGCGATTTTGAAAAATTAATTAAACAAAAAAAATGATTTTACATAAGATTATATAGAAACGGGTAAATTACTATTTGATTTCTTTTGATAATTTTAATTACTGTACTTGACTTCAATTTTTAAATTTTTAATTATCTGAGTATCTGGGTTTTTGTTGCACCTATTTGAGTCCTACACACACAGAGACCCCCCTCCCTCTCTCTCTCTTCTCTATATATATATATATATATATATATATATATGAATATACCGTTACAACATAATTATATTTACATGTGTTTTGATAAAAGTTTTATTTAAAATCGAACAAGATCAAATATTGAACTGGGCGAGCAAAATCGTATGGGTATTAGTATTCGTTGTTACTCTTTTTTGGACGTTCCGGCATAAGATTCATCAAAAAGGATGTTTTATTCACAATAAAGTATCTCTTTAGTATTAGTTTGTCGAAACTTCTATCAGCATTTGAATGGCTTTCGATCTATGTGAAACACAAATGTACTTTCTAGGTTAGATCAGACAACTTAAAAAAAACTAGTATCTATACATATAATAAACCAAAGTCCTTTTAATGACATGGCACTCAAAGAGACATTCTCCTCCTTGAGTGTGCCATGTGTCATCCCATGTGGCATTGAGATATTTTAGGAAAAAAAAATTAAAATAAAATTGAATTTTTATCTATTATGTTTCCTCCCATAATTTTTAAACGTTAATATCTTTTATATACTAGATTTTTTAAAGAAAAAAATTACACCAAATTAATGAGCGTTTTATTATCTTTCCAACAAGTAACATGGTGCTATATAAAAAAACGGAGAAAAAAACGACTATTTTTTTGTAGGGTTTTTTGTTCATACAGGAAAAAAAACACAAAGTGTTTAGGTAAATTATTAATCATGTATAGGCAAGTCACTAATTATGTTTAAATCAGTAAATATGAATTCTATTTTCAACATCCGTTAGCATTGGAGTTATACATTGTTTTAGGTTATATATTAATATTAGAGTTATACATTGTTTAAGGTTAGGCGTTAACATTGGAGATACATATTTAATTGTTTTAGGTTAGGTGTTACCCGAAGCTTTCTTGCATGTAACTGTAAAGCGAATCATTCTATTTCATATGTAAAATTAATATGTCATATTAAATTTCTCAACCCCCGGGACGTTCCCGGGGTATAATCTAGTTTATTATATAGGATAATAAATAATGTATCTATTTTGTTTTCACATGGAAAATTAATTGCATGATAATAAATTTGAAATTAAAAAATCACCTTTACCTAATATGGTTTGTTTATTCATTCAAATATGTCACTGATTACGTCCACATAAATTGTTGATATTGAAATTTCGGTGCACCTTCCTGACTTGAACTATTGGAGAGTATAAATGTTGATTTTGGCGACTATACATGGAATATTTATACTTAAAGCTTAAACTATAGTCGAGAGATAACTTCCATGGAAAATAAATCAATAACTTAACTAATAAATTACATATTTTAAGACGTTGCCGTTTGTTTATGTTGGATTTCATTTGACGGAGTTTAGGTTTTCTCTTAATATAAGGTGGACGGGGGCATCACCAGATTTGGTCACAAGTATTGTTGGAAATAAGGTGAATGTAGATTTAATTATAATTTATTGAAATTATAATTATTAACTATATTCTTCATGTGGTTAACTCAAGACAAATAAAGATACTTTATGAGGCTTGAATAGAGTTTTATGGCTAATAAATAAAATTTAAGTCTCTAATTATGTGAGACTTTTCACTAGCCATAGTTCATGTATACATATGAGTCTTTGTACCTCATTTTAAGACATGAGAAATATACATGAAGAAACTCTTGAAACACGGATACACTAGAAACACAACTCGAATACATAGCAGTAGCAACCAAGTTCGATTATTTTTCAGGCAAGTGGGATAGTACGGCAGTGCACCACCACTGTTTCGAACCGGTGTACCCTGGGAACAGACGAAGAATCTGTTTAAGGGAATTGTGTCAAACACAAGCCCGGTTCACTTCTATGATTTCGTTTTTCCTGTTATAGTTTATTGCAGCAAGTACAGAGACTCGGAAACACGCGAGCTTCATGTATAAGAGGCGTTGAGGCGATCACAATGTAGTTTTCTAACAAGTACCCTATTACGAGCACGGTAACACCGCCGCCGGTGATGTTGGTAGTGAATCCGTGAATCATTTTCTGGTTCTAGTTAACGCACGGGAAATGATCTCTCTCTCTCCCTCTCCCTCTCCCTCTCTCTCTCTCTCTCTTTGATTTCCCCCAAATTTATTATTATATGTGTGAAAATAATTTATTGTTGGGTAAAGAATCAGTGAAGTGCTACCTAAAAAAACTTTCAGTGAAGAAAATCAGTGAAGTGATATAGCAGTATAGGATTTGTTGAAATCAGTGAAGTTAAAAAAGACCCACGGGTAGTACCCCTCACTCCTTAGGGTGTAAGGGGTGCTACCTAGTTTTTTTTTTCCTTCACTGATTTTAACCAATCCTGCACTGCCACGTCATTTCACTGATAGCACTTAACTGATTCACTTCACTGAAATCTTTAGTTTTTAGTTTGCCTTTTTTTAATTACCGTTTTTACTAAAAAAATGACCGTTTGAATTAAAACTACCGTTTGTAAAACTTAAATTAATAAACCGTCCCATTAAAATAAAAAAATTACAAAACCATCAACTAAAATAAAAATACAAACGCCTACATCCTACTCGTCGCCGTCATCATCTGCGTCGCCTTCAACCCAATAACGGTCCCATTCGTATTTCGCCGCGATTTCTTCTTTACGTTTCAAAACCAACTCCAAAGATTTATCTTTGAGGTGCTCGTGTGGTTTTGAATACATATTCAAGTCGTGGTCATACTGTCTTTGTATCAACAATTCGCGTTGTTCATCTAAAAACGCCATTGCTTTTTCGCCTTGTTGAGATTGTAGGGTGACCAACTGGTTGAGTTTGTCTTCTTTCATTGCTCGGTATGACCCGAGTTCGTCAACCAATGATTTGCCCGAAGACTCGGCGGCGGCGGCTTTCTTAGTTTTTCGTTTGGGCCGCGTTGGGTTATTATTTTCGTTGAGGTCCGGCATGTGGCTAGTGGGGGTGGTATCGTCCGGTGTGGAAAAGGCAGTCGGCTGATAGTTGCCGCTTTCCGAAGACTTTCGTCTCTTGTCCGAATGACTGTCGGACGGTTCTTCACCCATCAACACTTGCTTTTTCCACTTGTCGTGGTCTTTTACAATCTCCTATGCCGCTTGATGATTAAAACCAGAAGGATGACTTTTTCTGTAATCGTTCAACGCCGTTTGCATGACGTTTAGATCAATACATCCACTCCTTCGTAGGCGTTCCTATATAATTAAATAGAACCGTCAATTAAATATAATTTAGAGAAATTTGTATAATTAAATAAAACGCTAAGTTAAATATATCATAATTGTTACCGCTTGTTGATGAAGTCCATTGAACGCATTCATTTGTGGGTTCATGGCGGTCCATTAGAAGTAATTTGATCAAATGTTCGAGTGGAAGAACCCAATAGTGACGCGTAATGTTTTTGGACCGTTTTCCAAAAACTTTCTTTGCTTCTTTGGCTACTCTTCTCTCTGTTCTCCGACACATAACACCAAACTTTTGCCAAAGCAACCTCTTGTGCCGTATTCCACTTCACAGCTTTCACGCGGTTTGCATATTTCTTTTTCCCCCTGCATCAAGTTCTTCAACTTCAACTTCAAGCGCGTCACCCGCTTCCTCGCTATTTGTTCATCTACATGATGCTCGAATTGTGTCTCTGGCACAATTTCCTCCTCGTCATCGTCCTCATCTTCTAGGTTGAGCTCGAAATCTTCTAGTTGGGAATTTGTTAATTGAGGCTGCGTAAAATATTGTGGATACATCATGGGTGGTTGGCTTTGTGGGAATTGTGGGTATTGTGAGTAAAACGGTTGTTGTTGGGGTTAGGGTTGGGTTTGTGGAAAATTGATCACGGGCCTATACAATTCAACCGTAGCCGATCTCGAACTCGAAGCTTTGCCTCGACTACTAGAACCCCTAGATTTCGAGGTTCCCCTCGCACCCCTCAAAACACTCTTTGTTTTCCTTGGATCCATTTGTTTTGTTTGTGTTTTAAAGTAGTTTGGTTAATGTAGGTTGTGTTTTTTTATTTAAACCGTGCACAATTTATACCATTTCAAAAATAACGGTCAAAAAATATAACCGTTTCATATTAAATAAATTCCAACGGTCAAAAAGTAATAAATATATTATAAAAAGTGACCGTTGCAATAATTATGGCTTGATACCAGCCCGTTAGATGGAACCCGTATTTGTTTCACGGGACCCCTATCAACACGGGTGGTGGCAGTGTTACCGAGCTGGTAGTGTGGTACCCGTGCCTAATTCTGGTAGCGTCTCGTCCCCTTATGATGGTTGCTTTTGATTCTGATTTCTATTATACTGATATGTCAACTCTACCACTGTGTTCCCGAGTTTCATTTAACGAAAGAAAAGAATGGATTTGGAGGATGTTTTAAAAAATTGTGCTCCAGAGTTTTTTTTAAAGAGAGAAGGGAAGGGAAATGGAAAGAAAATTTTGGTTCATTTCCTTCATTTTTCATCCTTCCAAATCGGAAAGATTTGGAAGGAAATGCTATTTTAAACATAAAATCTTTACTTTTCTCTTCATTTCCTTCAAACTCGGGAACACACTAATTAATTAAATATTTTCTTTTCACTCTCTTTCTTTTCCCTCCTTAATTCTCTCTCCCTTCTCTTCCTTCATTGTTAAACTCGGGAACATAGTGTACATGTCGGTGTGTTACATCAACACAATTATAATTATTATTATTTTCTTTTTTGGTTTTTTTTGGTGAAGGGTATATTGTTTATGCTTATTCCATTTACAAAAATATTTAAAAGTAGAAAAGGATTTGAAAGTTGCTTGGGACATCTCCCCAAATTAAGTCCAAAACCGTGGTACTATCAACATATGTTGACCCTTTGTCCCTATGCAAATGGGATATACCGTATCCATTTGCATGGGACATGCCCCCAAAATTTTGACATTGATTGTGACCAAAGAAAGGTCATTTTCTTTCAAATAAAAAAAATTGTTTATGACAATTGTAAAACTTAAAAAAAATGAATGCAAATGTACATAACAATTGTCAAATGAAAATCTAAATAAGAAGTTTAAACCAAGAACAAATTTCTTTTTAGATTTAATTCTCAAAAAAAATTCTTAAAATACACCATCAAATGCTGAGAATTGAAAGAATTTTAAAATTTCGACAAAATGTATGAATGTTACAAATTCTTAAACATTTTTTTTTTAAAGTTTGGATTGTCAAAGTGATCATCTCCCTCTCTCTCTCTACACACACACACACACACATATATAAACGCTATATTTGGAATGAAAATCAAAACAAAATGAAACGGAGTGCAATATATGGTTCGTCGTGCTTCATAAACCGGATTCAAACTCTGACACACTCATTTTTTCATTTGGTGTCACGTTAATTTCCATGGTCACTTTTACTAGAGGCTACTTCGAGTTTTATTTCTCACCCATTTAATTTTATAGAAAAATTCAGCAAAATGGATGAGGACAAAATCATAGAAATCTGGAGAACACTTGAAAGAATTTATATCCCAGAATTCTGGACATTTGTTCCAATAACTGGAGTCTCAGATTTCATTCCAGAAATCTGGAACCACGGCTGACTTCATTTGCAAGTTGAGATGACTAGTGGCATAAAAGGTGGACAAAAAATTCCACGTGTCTTCACAGGTGTAATTCAAGATCAAAAGGTACCTTTTTTGTTCTTGAAAGGGTGAAGATCCTGGTATATCATGGGACACGATGAATTGTACAATAAAAAAGCAAAGTAAAATATAACTGTTACATCATCAAGTGGGCTATATCAATCGAAGAAGGCATCAATAACCAATCAAACATCAAGTATCGGAAAGTTGCCATCATCAACGAACCTCAAATATATATACACTCATCTAATATTTACTAAGGATCCACAACCAGAACCCAAATCAGCCAAAATCTTTCAACTTTTGCAACTCCTAAATTTCTCAAAAATGTCTACCTCAAATGTAAACCCATAACCTTCAACTTTGTTCCACCAGAGATCTTACCAAGTAACATTACGAATAGCCTTACTGTGATGGGAAAGCAAAAAACATAATTGCTGACCTGATCACACCAAATATGATGAAAGAACCATATCATCATTGAATACTTGAAACACTGCCCTTTTGCTAGAGCTCTAACAAAATCTAAGTCAGTATCAGTAAAAGTGTTTACAACAAACTATGGGAACAAGAAGTAGAAGAAACAGAGGATGGTTTAGAAGAAGTCCTAGTCGCTCATGTCTAGGATAATCAGACACTGAGAATTGACTTGCAAGACATAAGAGATGTTTCGGAGTTACCAACTAAAAGAGAGTATGATGAGTTACCAACAGTGGAGAATGTGGGTAAAACTTTAGAAGAAATAGGCTACAAAGCTAACTTCAACAAGTTAGGATATTTCAAGATAGGGAATTTATCACCCTTCTAGAGTCTATTGTTTGATGATTATAACAAGTGCCTGACTTCAAAGACAGGAGGAATGGATCAGGGAAGCCAATATGTTGAATTGATCTGGAACCAGATCAAGAGGAGGAACTTTGACTCAAAGACACCTAAGAAGGGAGATAATGAAACAAAAAAACACCTTCACTATCCTAGATTCTTAGCACTTCCTACTGCAAAAAAGATTGAAGAAGCCCGATACATTTGAAGATAATGAGCTTATGTTTCAACTCCACTACCATGCCAACCTTGAAGGCAAAGATTGCAAAATGAATGAAGAAGATCATCTGCCGCATGTAACTGGAGTCTCGGGAAAATTCCCAAAATTACCCCTCCCAGCTGAACAATCCACAGCCTCCAGCAGAGTGAGGAATTCTGAGAAATCCTTAACAAAATCTGAACCTATCCTTCACCCTGACACCACATATCTTATCACCAACTGTTTCATTTGACTTACCAGCAATTGAAGGCACCATCAATTTCAGTCCCGAATCTGATTCAGAGGAGGGAGCTGAAACCACAACAGGCATGCAAGTGGTACTGTGAGCCTGGTTTTATGGAAAGAAGGCATGCGTTGCCTACTTCAACAAATTCATGGAGGAAAAACTTTGGGATTGTCCAAGGATATGAGGAAAATCCAGTAATGCATTAGTTGCATAACTCTTGTGATGGAAGGATTGTCACACTATCTTCGGATGGTGTGATCCCTTGGATTGGTATGATCCCTCCATCCACATAGTAAGTAGATGTGTTTATTTTCTGGTCAGTTAGCAGGAACATCTGTTGTTCCAAATTTACCACAAGTCCTGACCCCAACAAAATCTGAATTCCAGATTTTTGCTGAGACTATTTGGGCCTTCTCTCAAAAGTTTGCAGGATACTTTAGAGAGAAAGGAAGCAGAGAAAGAGAAAAAACTGAAAGAGAAGTTGGAAACATTATTGAGAGAATCAGGAGTCACAGAATTCTGACATTCAAATATTGTCAGATTCTGTAAGCTAAAACACTAGCATACTGGAAGAACTTGAGAACTCAAAGACATTCTCAAGTTAGTACAAAAACAAGTAGAGGAACTGAAAAGGAACAACAACAAAACAACAACCAACAGATTCAAGCTAGCA
>JAUTDX010005287.1:0-29299 GCA_030844895.1 Ambrosia x helenae | reverse complement strand
ATATATATATATTTGCTTTAATCGCTACTTTATATGCAGGAAAAAAATTTATTTTTTTTTGTATTTTTTTAATATACACATATGTATAACTGAAATATACACATATGTATAGCTGAAAAATGCTATATACACATATGTATAATTGAAAAAAAAATTCAAAAAAAAATAAAAAATATTTTTTTCTTGCATAAAAATGTGCGATTAAAGCAAAAAAAAAATTTTTGTCTTTATATGAAATGTGTGGCCATGAATGGTTCTCTCAGTTCTCAAATAGGGGTTGGTTCTCTTAGGATCCCTGCCTATATATATAGGCCTGACATTTCAATGAATAGTATTATGGTATATGCCCCTTGTGACTTACGTGGACGAGTTAAGTCTTTGGTCATTATTATGTGATTCATTATACTGAAAAGGGTTTTCGTGTGTTAGTCTCATTCTATTAGGGTTGGTTTTGACCCTTTTACATAATGCATATATCATAGCACATAAATTACGGAACTCTTTTTCTATTATATGTATTCAACAGTGTATGCTCACCAATACATTATATGTGTTGACAAAATTATTTTATACATGTTTAGGTTATTTTGAGATGCTTCTTTTAAGCTTATGGACTTATATTTAGGCTTGTCTTTATTGTATTTCAATTAGACTTAACACTTTAGAATTATTGTATCTTGGTATTTCATTTCAATGTAATAAACTATTTATTCAATATATCAATATTTACACTTTAGTACCATGAGTTATTGAACAATCGTCACTACGTGACACTGGATGATTCAGCCATCGGTTGGGGTGTTACACGCTTACTATTTCTAAGATTATCAAAAAGCCTATTTTATAGTCATAGTCGAAATAAAGTCAATGTGACACCCTACAAACTCAGGTTAATACTTTTACAAACATATAAGTCTACCTTAGCGAAAACATTTATTTAACGTACTTGATTGGGTCAGTTGAGTTGATCTGATGATTCGGGGAATCATCGGGAGTCGGTTTTACACTTACGTATTGTCCAGGGTTCAATGATTCGGAGAATCATTGGGGGAAACATACGCACACACGAGTCTTGAGTCCGTTGTTGGTGAGATTACATAGTTGGGTTAAGTATCAAGTATTGAATGTCTTATAAATGATGTACAACATGTGGATACGTGTTTATATGATTAGAAATAATTAAAATAAGTTAGAATTGCATGTTCATGTGTTATGATGTGTTAACTTGTGTTAAAATGGCCAAAATTGTGAATCAAATGAATCAAAACATAAGAACCTGGATTTGGTTCGACCTTTAGGGGGGAGGGGGTCGAACCAAGTTAATTAGGGTCGAATGAGCCCATTAAAAGTTTGGTTCGACCTTAAGCAGGGGCAAACCAAAACCTGGGTATAAATACAACCCTTTGCAACATTTTCATCATTTCATAACCCTAACTCGCCTCCAAGTGCTCTTTCTCAATACCCAAACCTGTTAGAAAGGAGTTTTTGCTCTCGTTTTTCATATCCTGAGGCTTAAACACGTTCTATAACTAAACAAGTGAAGATTCAAGGTGTGTTCATCATCTAAACCCTTTTCATTCAAAGTTCATAAATTTTTATAAGAACCTAAGTGTCCAGATCTGATTCAAATGAGTTTTCATGGATAAAAAATCTTCCTAACACCTTTCTAAACTAAATCTATTCATTAATAATGAGTTTCCTTACAAAAACCCCGATGTTAATGGTGTTAAATGAATTGTTTATGTGTTATATGATATTAAAGGATGAATAGATGTTATATTAATGGTTTAGGACTGTTTTGGATAGTGATTTATGAATGATATGAGGTTTAATTGATGCTTGATGGACTTTCACCCACTTTGGGGATTTTATGTTAGATCTATGGTTTGTTCTTGTTGCTATTGATGATGATATGATTGGGGATTCACTTGTACACGTTAATCTGTGCTTAATAATTCGTACATAGCGGTATTTTGATAGTTTACATTTTAGGTAAAGATTTCATGCAATTGATTTGACATTTCCATAATTTGCAATTTTGGGAAAGATTATGATTGCTCTGTGAAACGGATGGATTTGTGTGTGTAAATGGTATGATTACATGTGGTTAGGATAGACATAGTCAACTGCAGTGATTTGTGACTTTCCGTGTTGTTTTCGAACTGTTTTGATGAGATTTTGTCTGTTTAATTAGTTTCTGTAGAAGTTGGGTCGAACCAATTTTTGGTTCGACCTTTCGAAGGGTTGAACCAAACTTATAAAACTCATTCGACCCAACCATAGGGTCGAACCAAAATTCTGATACCCATTCGACCCACTAACTTAGCACGAACCAAATTTACAACTTTCATTCGACCTTTTGACTGCAGAAATGAAAATTTGATGAAAAACTAAGTGTTTTATGTGTAATTCTTGTATGTGAACTATATGTACTTGATCGACTAGTGTAATGGGTCACCAAGGATGTCGGGTCTATTCGGTGTATCGGGTAAACGTTCAAACACATTTTCAAACATACGTTGTCATGATCTGGACAATCGGGAACTAGTTAACCTATGGGTTATTAGTCAAAACACTTATACAAACTTTATGATAGGTCACCGGTAGTTGGGACTATCAGTTCGCTTCGGTTATTCTATTTTAGAAGACGCAACCTAAGGTGAGTGTCACAGCCCCACATTTTACGGTTTCATATTTGGGGAGAAACATGCGGTACGAACTTCACGAACTTTTAGACTAACATATTACATTATATCACATGGGTACTAAGTGACATTACATCATTAAAGTCCTCCTAACTTTTGTGAACCATTAATATGTGGATACATAGCGGGGAAAGTGTGAATAGATCTATTGGGCCCGACAAACCCACTCGGGTCGACTGGAGGTTGGACGGGTGCATATTTTTCCTATCTAACTTACGACAGCGGGTGATGTCTAGTGGCGGGTATTGAGGCATTTTAACGTTCAGCAGTGGTCACGACACTTTAGTATCATGTAACGATGTCTAGCTAGCATCAGGTATAGTTGTAAGGATTGTTAGGTCTGGATTTACAACGTTTACTTACTTTTGCAAACATAAAACTCTGTGACTCATCGGCACTTTATGTGTTGACTAACATTGCATGTTTTCTCAGGTCGCTAAGGTGAGCAGCGGAGACTAGGCGCACTGGAGTCGCACTGAGTCTCATTATGTCATGCATGGTTGAACTTTACATTATGTTTTGAAACTACTTACTTTGGGTTATGGTTTGTAAACTTGATTTGCTTCCGCTGTGGTCTTTTGGGATTATGCAAACTTTTAAACTGCGTGGTTGGTTTTTATTACGTTATTTCATATCATATAGTTGTCGTTTATTGTGACCGTTGACTTGGATCTTGGTATGTCGTGCGCCTCGCGGTAAAACCCCGCAAGTAGAATTTGAGGGTGTGACAATCAAGTAAGAGCGTATCTACCCTAAAGTTGTATCTATTCGTAGCTTAAACATACTTAGGCTAATTATATATTAGTCCCTAAAGTTTAATAAATCAAGAAATCTAAATGACTAAACTAGATATATTTTTTCTAAACAAAATATATTTATTTTACTGGAACAATATAAGATCATATATCAAACTTTCACATGCCAATCCTTAATCCAATCTTCTCAGTTGACTTTACTGCGATCGACTGTAACTCGTTGACTTTGACTTTGAATTATTGATAAAATTAGACTACCCAATTAGACCCAACAATCTCCCCATTAGTCTAATGTTATCAATCTCTTGAATCACCTCTAAAACCGTTAATCATGGGATCTTGATATGGCAAGTATCAGTCTCAAATTCAAGACCCAACATAAAGCGTTCCATCACAAATGACCATCGATACAGGGCATTGATCTTACGTTCCCAGATGTGACTCATCCTTGCGTCAACATGTGCACATTCGTATATTGGTAGGCCACTCCATCAGGTTGCGATAGAGGGAGGCTTTCATATTCTTCCAGTTTGATGCATGTGGATCGGAATCACACCTGTGTGAATGTAAGAGAACTCTTCAATTCTCTCCATGATTGAAAATTCATGGGTGGGTTGTATGTATGTATGTATGAGCCACCAGCCAGACAGACCTCTTCTTAGAAGAATACCAATTATGCTTCCTTCCTTCCTTTAGTTTGATTTGGTAGAAAAGTTTTAACATGGTGACTAATGGTTAGGGCCTTGCAGCAACATTCGAAATGTGGATTTGGTAACATTGAAGGAGACAAAACTGCCAATTCATCCATCAAACTGAAGCGTTGACCCAACCCAAACCCAACATACTTCTCTTTTGGGAGGGAAAGGGAAGTATTAATACATGTTACATAGTTGAGGTCATTCACTAGTTTGTTTGTTTATCTTAGCCGTTAAGTACCGTCATCAGGGGAGCAACAATCATCCTGCTGATATTAGCTGAACCAATTCTTTGTATCTTCCTCCTCCTCCTCTGTCTTCTACTTAAGACACATTATTGTGAGTATTAGACAAGTGAGTATTAGACAGCCAGGTTTTATTTTTGTTATTCAAACGCTAAAACTTTGTTTACTTGATTGCATACTTCTTGATAATTATTGAGAAACCTGTAAATAATACGATTGTATGTAGTTGAAAGTTTTCTATAATGAAACGACTCCTTTTAACTTCTCTCTATAGCTGTAATATGCTTTCTTTCAGATTTCAACTGTTTAGACATCTCTTCTAAGTTTTAACGACTGACTATCGAACCCAACATTTATTAAACCGTTCAGCTATGAGTGACTTTTTAAATTCATTATCGATACAATTTATAAAGCCGGTGATTGAAAACACATGAATGAAAAAGATTCAAAAATTCTATGTTATACAAAACAAACCCATATAATATATGTTCAAAAGGTTCATTTTATGAATTCATATAGGTATTTTCTTCTTCTTCTTTTTCTTGTACTCAAACGCCTAAAAGAGTGTCAGCAATGCTCACCACGACTGACTACCTCCTCCCGTCACGTAAAAGTGATTGTGATAAAGGAGCTGCAGAAGACAAAATGCCCTTAATAAGTTATATAACTACCAAATACTACCCTACCTAATGTCACACAAGCATCCCAATATTTATTTCATACTTTATATATGTATGTATATGTATGTATATGTATAGAGAAACATGCCAGTGCATAGCCAACCACACAAACACTTGCACCAACTGCTGTAACTCTTATACATAAAACAATTATGACATAAGTACGCTTCTCAAAGTTCTCTTACTTAAAAAAATGAGACTTCATTTATAACACCTAAAGTAGATCATTGTTTTCTTGGTAACGGGTCAAGCGGTTTGAATAAAAAAAAATGGAACCCATCAAATGGGTCGAAAGAGCGGAATTCTTATAAAATCCTAAATGTTTTACTACTATTATTTTAATGGACATAACCTTCATACCTTGGACATGGTCAGTCCACGAGGACTATTAGAAGTGGTTCTATCTGTGAGTTCAGAACACACTAAACGGCTTAAAAGTAAACCCGCAATACATGCACCAATCATCAACATAGCAAAAACTGCATCCCACCCTTTTGTTGAAAGAAACCCCGTCAAAAGCGGGCCCAAAGCAGCCCCGATGGAACCAGTACCATCAATAATAGCAGTTACTGTTGCCAGGGCCCGAGAATCGCCTTTTAGGGAACTGTGTGTACCAAGATCTGCAGACACTGCTGTTGTTATAAGCGCGTATGGACCGTTAACAAATAAACCGCAATCATCATGAGTATGATGTTGGTGGTTTTGGAGATGTTTCCATATGAACGATATAAAAGCATTGATGGAATGGCTGCATACATAAAACTTGCTGCTGTTGTGGCTCGGGCTTTAAGTTTATCAGATATATATCCGCTAAAATTCCACCCACAATCCCACCTACATCAAACAAAGTTGACAGGTTTCCTGCAGATTTTACGGACATACGCTCTCCACCAATTTCTGCAGAATTACAAAAACAAAGGTTATAAGTTTGACTTGAGATAGTTGGAATGACTCATAAGCAGGGGTGATTGTCGTATCCAATCCATTTAAAAAACGGGGCGTCTTCAGCTTGACTTGTTTAACCCGTTTAATCAAATAGTTTAGCCTAGTTTAGCCTACTTTCACAACTTTCCAATCCGTTTACATGTTTGCAACTGATTTTAATACTTGTCATCTGCTTTGACTTGTTTAGATAGATAGGTTAAAAGGGTTGTGTTCGGGTTACACAATTTTACGTTTCTCGGGTTAGGATTAATGCCTTTAACAAGAATATAAACGGGTTGGGTCAACGGATTAGAATAGGTAACCCACCAACCCAAAACCATACACGATTCAGAAAGTTAAAGGTGCAATGCTCGCATTTAACCAAACGCCACTTTTTTCACAATAATTTCCAGTTTAGTCACTTTACCTATAAGTTTCTTAAAATCATCAGATACACCAAACAATCAAAACACCAAATTGTTTATGAAGAAATACATTGGTTACCATCTTCTATAACCCGTTTAATTTTAGCTTAGTTTGACTATTCTTAGTTTTCAAAACACACACCTTATGTAATATGTTTTTTATAGCTACCATTACTGGTCTACCAAAATCCCATTCTAAACTTCAGAATTGGAATTTAATGTTTTTGACAAATTTAGAAGTAAGTTCAAAAAGTAACGTTTCATAAGTAGCGATGTCAAAGCATTATATAACAAAAGATTATGTGGTTATATCGGTTCTTATATATGATTGGTTCTAAAATAAGTGCCCATATGTTATAACGCGTTTTGCATCTAATATCATTGAAAATGTGTACCTGTTTGGCTAAGATAGAACGGCAACCAAAACAGAAATGTGTATGCTACAAGTTTTGAAAAGAAGAGGCACAATGCAAAAGGGAATAACTCCAGGTATAAAACAAGCTCCAACAAATCAAACCCTTTACGATTCACAGACGAAATCCTGGGCACAGGTGCTTCATCATCATTTGAAGTACCTTCTTCCCACAAACTATCATCACGAATCATTCCTCTTGCATTAGGAGAAGAATCACTCGGATAAGGAAACCCTACATCTTCCGGATAGGCCGCCAGGAACAAAAACACCATAACTCCAGCAGCCACAATAAACGCCCCCGGAAGAATAAACGACCAACCCCAACCATAATCCAAGACACTAGCCGCAAGAAGCGAACCACTAATATTACCAACGGACGTATGCGCATTCCATATCCCCATTATCAACCCTCTCCTTCGTTTCCCAAACCAATTCCCAATGACCGCCACCACGGAAGGCCATCCGGTTGCCTGAAACAATCCAGCCAACATTTGCAGAGCTAAAAGTACCAAAACCTATGTACATCCCAAAAATAAACCCATCCCAAACAACCCAACGAATATCCCACTCCCAATCATCCCAGTCGTTAAAAACAATCTAAGATCTAAAGTGTCCCCTAAATGACCAGCAACATACATTCCTAAGGAGTAAACAGCCAGAAATGCAACATCTATTTCACCCAATTTCCAGGTACCATCCTTCCCATTGAAAGGCGCCCATCCTCATCATCATCATCAAAATTTGTGTGGTTGACGTTGGACTTAATAAAAACGTCTCCAACCGGCCACGGGAGAACATGATTAGAGGAGTCCTTAAGAGGGATAGGATCCAACACGCTTTTAACAATGCTGCTAGGTTTTCTGGAAGCGTGATAAGCAGTATACGCAATAAATGTAACCAACAGAATTATATACCTATATGTTTTTAACTCCAATCTCTACCCTTATGCTCCTTATGATCAAAATCCCAGGAGGGATTCCTCTTAATCTGCTCATATTTGATATTATTATTATATTATTTCAGCGTCAATTAATTAATTTAAACCCTAATAATAATAATAATAATAATGTGGATGTATAAATTATTATTAATATGAATAAAATGGTGGGTGATCAAAGAAAGAAGAGAAGGAAGGTGAATGTGAAGAATCTTATTTTGATTTTGATGGAAAGAAAGAATGGAGAGGGGGGCGAAGTTGGCGGGAGGATGTGAGGAGGAGAACGTGGCGTCTTGACAGCATGACTGGTGTGCTTACGTGGCGCCAAACTACTTTCATCATTTTGTATCCTTGTGGAACATCTTTCAATGAAACCAAAATATCTTTTTAACTCTTCGGCAGACGTATCTTAAAAATAGAGAAAATTGAATTAAATAGTTTTTTTAGTGGATAATCCTTTCAACTTTCACTTTGATCAATAGAACTTTCAAATGGTAACTTATTTAGTTTTATGCCCTAAACTAACGGACGTGTAACTTGTTTAGTCTTCGTAGCAAAAATGTAAAACTTAAACTTAAGAGACCTTTTGAAACTTATTAATTATTATTTTATTATTATTATTATTATATATATATATATATATATGTTAAACTATATACAGTCACACACAGACAAAAGAACCTTGTTCTTTCCCTTATCTTTCTCACACCACCATCTCATCTTACAACCACACCTTCCACCACCGCACCAAATGATGTGCCGAGAAATTGATATATTTTCACTTATAATTATCACCTATTTTATACCAAAAATAATGTTTTTATCTTAGTTTTGTCAGGATTTATCTTTCTTTGTTGATAATTGCTGGTTCAGAGGTCCGGTGATGAAAAAAAGTGAAAAACCGCACAAAACGGCACAAAACAGACGAAGATTTGAAGACTTCGAAGCACTGCCAGACATGGCACGGCCGTGCAACCTTCCCGGGTCAACAAGTCAACATTTCCAAGTCAACAGAGGTCAATTTCAAAGTTTCAGAAAGTGCACGGGCTTGGTGCTCAGGTGTATGGAACGGTCGTGCTTTACTCCAGCATGTTCTCCAAGGCAAAAACCGACGAAGACTGACAAGACGGTTACAAGTCTTAGTAAGCACGGGCGTGCCAGCCCTAGTACAGACAATTCTGCATGCAAGGACTCTGCAACAGTACCCGTTGTCTAGCATGGGCATGCCATAACGATAGCACGGGCGTGCTGGAGTTGAAATGCCTATAAATATAAATAGAGGCATCCACCCCACATTTTGAAGCATCCCTTCTCACTCGAAACTCCACATGTCTCCATGAAGTTTCGCCTTCTTTGAGGATCATTGGTGTCCTTTGGAGCCTGGGATCACTCTATAAACACCTTGAGAGAGAGAGAAACCACCCAAAATCATCCAAAACCCTTAGAAATCTTATACAACCTTCATGATGTCTTGTACTCAAACCCAACCTCATGAGCTTGTTGTATCAACCATGCTAGGCTAGATTTCTGTTGGTGTTGCTAGGGTGATGATGGAAACTTGGTATGAACTAATATAGTTTATCTTTTATTTTAAAGTAGTGTTTTGTGTTCTTAATAATTCTTACAATTCTAAATTTTGTTTAATGATCTAATTAATAAATCACTTAGTCTTTGGTCTTGTGGGTGTCTTGGTAGGAAGTGGGAGGACTTATGAGTGGACCCATGGTGTGTAAAAACCTATGCACTTGTGAGCTAACTGTCACACCCCGGCTAAGGCGGAAACGCGAGGTGAGACGAACATGGTGATCACAAACATTGTTTATGAGAAATACTAATGACATTTATTCCATCAAACACATAAGTCACATAGTCGAATACAAATCACAAATTCTAACAAGTGTTTCAAATTGCTACATCAAAACCACAAAACAAGGCCTTCTTCCATGCAATCTAAACTTGGCTCCTTAACGTCCTTACTTGGTTTCCTGAAAAAACATGCTTACAAGTGTCAACTAAAAAGTTGGTGAGTCCGTAGGTTTTGTTGACTCGATAAAACAGTTTTGTTGCTTATAAAGTTTCGTTGTCTGTGTCCATGCAGAATATAGTTACCATGAGCACCATAACAAAACCACGACGTTCTTGTTCACCCCGCCCCAATGCCTTATCACGGGACATTGTAAAGTATGGATAATATGCAATCATATGTGTTAGCGCGACTAACAGTGAAAGGGGGTGTCAACCCAAATAGTACTATTCATATGATCCACGGCTTATTGCTAAGTTAATGGTAATGATTGTCCGGGAATTTTTGTTGATCTGTGATAATTGTGGGTCTAACTCATGTAACACATATTGTTGTCATGTACATATGTTGGTCTGTAGCATGTTTCTCCCCCGAAGTTGTAAAACAGTAAAAGGGGCCACGAAACTCACCTGATGTCTGGTTATGTAGTCTAGCAAAGCAGAAAGATTGAAGTAACTATTGTCCTGACAAAAAGTGCCCTATAACGTCAAAGATATCTTAAGTTTTGTATATTTGTCGTTTATCGTACAAGTCGGGTACGCATTATTGTGAATCGTGTCATTCGATGTGGATCATGTGAGGTTTGATCCGAAAAAAATGTTTCATGTAATGTGTGACGCTTGTGGGTAGAAATACACACACTTTGTGGCTTAATCCTCTACTATCAAGATCTCATTTAGGGTCTGTACGATCTTTATACTTGGTCCTAGTGATAAGTCAAGACTTAATCTTGCGACTTAGCTTCATTGTCTATGTGATAGTTTTGGCGCAGGTTAAGGATTGATGAACCTGTGTTATTGAATCCTAGGAGTGAATTGTGTGTGTTATTATGATTGAAAATTGATTTCTAATTATGACAATTAAACTTACAAGTAAAGATATAATCAATAGTCATCAACACACATCAATTAAATGTTTTGAGCATGAATAAGTTGGTGATGTCAACAAAGATTTAATTTATTTAGATTTCAAAGTACAAACTGTTTGATCATCCCCCCTACACACACACACCAATTGCTCCCACACACACACACACACTCTCTCTCTCTCTACACATTTCACGTTTTATCCCTGTTGGATACAATGATCTTAATCGACGTTCTGATTTTGTGTGTTAGATGGTAAACAAGTACTAAATGTACTATTCTATTTATAGAGAGAAAGAAAGAAGTAGAATTGGTGACGTATAAAGATAGAACTGTATTTGATAGAACTGTATTTGATGGATCGGATGTGAAAGCGCTTTAGACAATTAAAGATAGCATCTCTATCTTCGTCTCTATAGCTACACTAAAAATCACTAGTTTTTTATATATTATTTGAAATTATAGAGTTAGAACTTTTATTACTACATTTTCTCTCTATTTCACTCACAACCACTTTCAAAAGCTATTAAATAGTTATAGAGTGAACAGTGTCATACAAAATATAGAGATAAACAATAACTTTTTCTCTCTCTCTCTTTCTCACAACTACTCACAATCACTTATCAAAATATGAAGAACGCACTCACAAATTTATGGAGAATAGTACACACTCACAACCACTTTCAAAAGCTATTAATAGTTATAGGGTATGTTTGGCAAAACTAGCTGGTGGCTAGAAGCTTTTTAAATATATTTTGGTGTTTGACAAAGTAGCTGGAGCTTTTAATAAAATGTATAAAATGACCAAAATAGGTATAATTAAAATCTTTTAAAGAAGGTTTTTATTTTATTTTTAAAATAAAATAGGTATTTGTGTTATTTACTAATTAAAAGCTTGTAGCTAGTAGTGGTTTTTCTTAAAAAGTACTAGTAGCTTTTCACTATAGAGTTTTTTTCTCCAACCTAAAAGCTTCCAGCTCCTTCAACCAAACAAAGATTTTTATTGAGTAGGAGTTTTTTTGTAAAGGCCTGGTCTATTTCAATCGCCCACCTTCTATTTTCACCCTCTCAAAGTGCCTCGCTTAGGCCTAAGCGAGGCGCTTTGCCCTCATTTCGAGGAGGTTAGTACGAGGGGCAGAAAAAGCTGATTTTTAAAAGCGAAGCGCCTAGCTTAGGCCTAAGCGAGGCGCTTCGAATCAAAGATTTATTTTGGGAGTGGTTTTTGATGTTTTGAGTTGGTTTTTTTATTTTTTTATTTAATAATTATAAAAAGTTAAAAAACAAAGTAATAACCCTAATCAAACGTCAATGACTTAAACTTGACATCATCAACCACGTATAGTCAATGAATGCGGTATGCGCGTTAAATTTCATTAAATGCGGCAATCTATTGATCCGGTTGGAGTCTAAAGCTTCGTGTGTCATCTTGGTCGAACTCATGTTGCAACATTCGTCTTGTGTATGTTAGGGTCCGAAATTTTAGGGTTTTTTTGTGGGTTTTTCCATCCTTGGGTTTTCAATTTTTTTTAATTAGCTTAAATCTCTCTGATCCATGGTACCTTGAAGACTAGATTCGGTGCAGTCGACGAACATCATTCAAAATTTCAACTTCCCGTTCAGGTGCTTAAGTCCACCAACCTACTTGATCGTTGACAAATATCTCTCCGATATAGCACCTTGAAGACTGGATTCGGTGCAATCAGAATCCGAATGCGGTATGCGCGTTAAATTTCATTAAATGCGGCATCAAGGGATTCGGTTGGAGTCTAAAGCTTCGTGTGTCATCTTGGTCGAACTCATGTTGCAACATTCGTCTTTTGTGTGTTAGGGTCCGAAATTTTAGGGGTTTTTTGTGGGTTTTTCCATCCTTTTGTTTCCAATTTTTTTAATTAGCTTAAACCTCTCTGATCCATGGTACCTTGAAGACTTGATTCGGTGCAATCGACGAACATCATTCAAAATTTCAACTTCCCGTTCAGGTGCAATCGACGATAGAGTATATAAAGAACATTAATCGGTTTCATATATAAAGAACATTAATCGGTTTCATCTTTGTTTCTTGAGTTGAACTTTCCATGATCTACCTTTATCATTTCAGAGAGATAAATGTCAACGATGAAAGGGAACCCAAAACCATAAAAGTCTTGAAGACTAAATGTCTTTTTGCAAAAAGGTAGACCACACCACTAGAGCAAAAAGTTGTGTGTAAGTTTTATTTAGCGTAAAAACATCATTGTACATATACCTCCTTAATTATCTAAATCAAACCACATCATTGTACATATACCTCCTTCATCGTTGACAGATATCTCTCCGATAAGAGAAGATGAAGGGTTACTACTCTGCACTTCAAGTAGAATAAATGAAGTCTATTATAGAGGTTAGTAGGTTACTCATTACTGGTGGAAATGGGAGCTGGCCATGCCCGTAGTGTTTGAAGCCTAGTTCTTTTGGCCACAGGTACAGAAATGTTATAAATGTTTTGGACGTTAGCGGTGTGTGTTGATCGTTGATCGTTGAAGGTAAACATGGACAGTGAGTAATATGACTGGACAGTGGGATTGATAACTTCTCTATGGAAGTTGCTAAAATAGTTAAACAAAAGCTGAAATTGAACTGTTATTTGGAATGTTCTTGATCATTACAGTTATGCCTTTTTTGGTGAAATGAACTTGAAGAAATGATTTGGTGGATCTGTCATGAGTTAAACAAAAGCTGAAATTGGACGGTTATTTGGAATGTTCCTGATCATTACAGTTATGCCTTTTTTGATAAGAAAATATATTCCCAAACAATTAAAAACAACTTTTTCATGCAAGCAAGTAAAATTCAGTTGTTGGACAGTGAGTAATATAACTCGACAGTGAGATTGATAACTTCTCTATGAAAAGTTGCTAAAATAGTTAAACAAAAGCTGAAATTGAACAGTTATTTGGAATGTTCCTGATCATTACAGTAAAATTCAGTTGTTGGACAGTGAGATTGATAACTGGACAAGTTAGCCAAATCATACGAGGGTGGCAGGAAAAAGCTGACATTTTGATCCAAAGGAACTTCAGGTTAGCCAGACGTTTGTCAAACGAACAATTAAAATACTTTTCATGCAAGCAAGTAAAAATTCAGTTGTTGGACAGTGAGATTGATAACTGGACAGGTTATACAGCTTTTTCTGCCACCTCGTAATGATCAGGAACATTCCAAAGGAACTTCAAGTTAGCCAGACGTTTGTTAAAAGAACAATTAAAATCAACTTTTCATGCAAGGAAGTAAAATTCAGTTGTTGGACAGTGAGATTGATAACTGGACAGGTTAGCCAAATCATACGAGGTGGCAGGAAAAAGCTGACATTTTGTTCCTTGTTGCATAAAGAAATCAACAGTCGGATCGACGATTTTGTTTACCCTCCCATTGATATCAAAAATGTTCTTTTGACAAACGTCTGGCTGAAAAAAAACCAACTCAAAAGACCAAAAAATAACAAAAATTTTTTTTATTCGAAGCGCCTCGCTTAGGCCAAAGCGAGGCGCTTCGGGTCACAAATCAACCTTTTCTGACCTCGTACCGAGGTAGTTAAAAAGTAAAGAAAGCGCCTCGCTTAGGCCTAAGCGAGGCGCTTTCAGGGGGGTGAAAATAGAAGTGGGGGGTTTAAATATAACCACCCTTTGTAAAAGCTTGAAGCTCCTAAAAGCTATTAAAAGCTTCTTGCCAAACATGCCCATAGATTATGAATAATGTCATACCAAATATAGAAATAAATAGTAACTTTTTCTCTCTCATTCTCTCAAAACCACTCAGAATCATTTATAAAAGACAAAATTACAGAAAACGTCTTTTATGTTTACCCAAAGTTGCAGGTTTAGTCCTTTAACTTTAAAAGTTGCAGGATACCTCCTTTATCGAAGTTTTTGTTGCAGGAAACATCCTTTACACTAACGACGTTTGAAATTGTCATTAGATGCCCCTCAGGGTATTTTCGTCAATTTGTATTTAAAGGACCTTTTCTGCAATTAAAACAAAAATAACAACATAACAATAAAGGAGGGACTAAACTTGTCAAAGTTTGGAAGTTTTTAAAACAAACTCATCCTCTCTCTCAGACTCGTTTTTCCGGCGATGGTCGCCGCCGGCGACCACATTCCGGCCAAGTACTCCGACGAAGGTCAAAAGACGGTTTTTTAAAGCTGATTATTAACGTTTAAACTTTTCCCCACTGTGTATAACCGTTTTTCCAAGTCAATTAGTGGGTTTAAATGTGTTTTAATTGAATTTATTATGAATATTTGTGATTAAGCATATTATATATGTATTTAAATACTGAAAACGAAAATAATAAAAAAAAAAGACAAAACAGCGGCCTGGGTTGGAATCGAACCCGACTCCTCTGATTTGAAAACACACATCTTTACCACTATACTACAAGCATATAATGTTGATAGGTTTGGATTCAAATAATACTTAAACACATGTTAAAACTGCATCTTCTTCCCCAAATTGTTAACATAAGAACCCTAAACCTAACCCAATTCAATTGACCCTCGATGGCTACTGATAACGACTGAAACTATAGGGCTTATGATCAGACATGATTAATAAACAAAATGGCAAAGAATTTAAGGGCTTACAATACGATTTGAGCCGAAACAAAAAGAACTTTCGTCGTTTAGAACAAGGCAAGCTTCTGGACAGGTTTTTCGCATGTTTTAATGTGGGTTTAGAACAAGATTTGGTGCAGAAAACGAATGGTGAGATCAATTTGTAGTCTTGTTTGATTAAATAACGTTTTTATGAGTCGTTAAAAATCTCGGTCGGTTACAACTTGAAGGCTCGATTAAAACATGATTTAAACACATTTAAACCCACTAATTGACTTGGAAAAACGGTTATACACAGTGGGGAAAAGTTTAAACGTTAATAATCAGCTTTAAAAACCGCCTTTTGACCTTCGTCGGAGTACTTGGCCGGAATGTGGTCACCGGCGGCGACCATCGCCGGAAAAACGAGTCTGAGAGAGAGAGGATGAGTTTGTTTTAAAAACTTCCAAACTTTGACAAGTTTAGTCCCTCCTTTATTGTTATGTTGTTATTTTTGTTTTAATTGCAGAAAATGTCCTTTAAATACAAATTGACGAAAATACCCTCACATGCTTGGCATGTGAGGGTAACTTAACAGGATAATTTAACACCGTTAGTGGTAAAGGTCGTTTTATGTAACCAAAAGTTCATTAAAGGATGTTTCCTGCAACAAAACTTCGATAAAGGAGGTATCCTGCAACTTTTAAAGTTAAAAGACTAAACCTGTAACTTTAGGTAAACATAAAGGACGTTTTCTGTAATTTTGTCTTTATAAAAATATAGAAAAGAATCATTTATAAAAATACAGAAAATACACTCACAAACTTAGGAAGAACGATAAACGTGAAAAAAAGAAACCAAATTGGATCCAACCCGAAGTTGAACCAAATCCATATATAACCCGCTCCATAATAACAATACCATTATCTGGCAATTCAGATAAGCCTCGAGCTCTCTAATCCCATCATCCATGGCTTCCATCGTTCTTCCTCAGGTAATGTAATAAAATCCTCTTCCTATCCACACACACCTTCATTTTTTAATTATTTAACCTTATCTTTTCTTGCAGGCACTGTATATGACACCCATCAATGTACCAAAATTTCACTCCAACAGACTCACTTTTTCCTCTTTTCTACCGCCACTCAACTGGGCTTCTGCTTCAATATCTTCTTCATCAGGAATTCGTAACCGCAATTCTTTTGTGGTTAGAGCTGCTGAGCCTGAGGCTGAGAGTGTTGCAGCCGTTGATGTTGAAGATGAAGTGGTAATGGAAGAAGCAGAAGAGGTTGTTGAAGAGAAAAGGCGCCTAAGAAACCCATTGTTAAGCTTGGTGATATAATGGGGGTAATATTATTTATTTTTCATTGTCTGTTAACTTATTCATTTGTGTGGAATCTAGGGTTGGGTTTCTAATTTTAGTTTTTGGGGGATATTTGAAGTTTAAAACTAGGATGGATATAAACTGACAGTTAGTTTTGACATTTGAGCCTTAGTTTAACCTTCATGAAAATTACTACATATTCAGAAAGTAGTTATGTCGTAGGCAGAAATTAAATTACCTGATTGTGTTAGTAGGCAGGCAGGGTAATGATACAAAGGATTGTTAATGTACAAAGTGTAAAAGGATTTTAATAGGTTGCGTATTTTGTTGAACTAATTAACTAACTCTAAATTCCACCATTTTGATTTTTCCTTATGCATAATGTTGAGTTCTTTCATGCGTAATTACTTTTTACACTTTGTAATTTAAGTCTACTTTTTACATTAACTTATCTCAACTTGTTAATGTTTTCTTTTAGTTGTTTATTTATTTATTTATTTATTATTATCTCATTTTTTTTGTTGGCGACTGTAAGCATGATCCTTCTATCCAAGTTGGAGATGCTATTTGACCTTTTTAGGGCCTAGAAGTAGGGTTGTTCATTGGGTTAGTTAGCGGGTTACTCAAATTTGAAAAATTCGAAAGTGGATTTGAATCTGAACTAAACTAGAAACTCAAATTGATAGAATGATATCATTTTTTTGTTTTTGGTTTGATTTTAGATTCTGAACAAGCAAGCCATTGAAGCTTCAGATAGTTCAAGGCCAGTACGGACCTTAGAACTGGGGACATTGTTGAAATCAAATTGGTAATTTTGCTGTTGGATGTTTTCTGGATTTACATAATACAAGAAGGGTTTGCATTTGTGACACGGGAATTTAATTTGACTTTGTAGGAAGTGCCTGAGAACAGGAAGAGGTTGTCCATATATAAGGGTATTGTAATCTCGAAACAAAATGCTGGTATCCACCCACAATTCGTATTCGAAGGATCATTGCTGGAGTTGGAGTTGAAATTGTGTTCCCATGTAAGTTCCATTGAATGTTATCAGAAAAAGAATTCAACTTTTGTTAATTGCATTGCACGGGTAGGGAGGGTTGATATGCTTTGGGATACACTTCACATGCCTGTATACCGCTTGATTTGTTTTCTTTCTACTGAAAAAGTTATATCTTAACCATCTTTTACAACTGAAAATAAAATATAACGAAATGTAACTCGTTTGTAACTAAACGGGTCGAGATTAGTAGTTTAGTACCTATTTCTCATATACAAAATGCGATTTAACTTCTACATTCTATAATGGTGTAAAAGTTGTGGATGTGTTGTCTTGGAATGATGACTGTTGGATGTTTTCTGGATTTACATAATACAAGGGTTTGCATTTGCACTTTCATGTTTCATCTAAGTATGTATAGTATGATGTATGTGTGTCTTGCCATCCTTGTACAGATATTCTCCAAACATTAAGGAAATCAAAGTGGTGAAGCACCGGAAAGTCCGCAGAGCCCGGTTGTATTACCTGCGTGACAAGCTTCCCCGACTCTCTACTTTCAAATGAAAACTATACAGGAGAAATATGTGTTCTATGACAAATACAGTGCCATTGTTGTCTTTTAAGATCTTTTAGCATGTATTTGTAACTTTTGAAGTGTTTTTTGGTTCTTTTTTATTAGCTTATGCATTTTATTGATTTGCTGGTTTATGATAGCTCTGCCCTCACCTAGATCACATTCTCATTGTAATTAGTTTTCATTCTTGATTGATAATCAATCACATATTAAGGAATCAGGAGATGAGATTGCCATTCATCAGGATTAAGGTGTTTCGAGTTGGTCCTGGGTCGGTTCATCGATTTCTCAGGTGGACCCAGGACCCGAAACAGGTTCACCCCTCACTTTAACTAGCAATATATTTATATTCAGTACAAACAAAATTAACCTACTCAACTTACAAATAACTTTTCATGTAATCTAGAGAAATTATTTTTTCATTTAAACTAGAGAAATTATAACTTTAGTTCTTGAAAAAACGAACATTGCTTACTTTAGAGAAATAATATCATAGAGAAACAACCCCCAAATCCATCAAACTGTGTCACCTTGTTCTATGTGTCACCTCTAGGTGGTTTTTCTCGATTAATTTTCTTTTCTCAATAAATGTTATACAAATCAGGAGTGTTTACAGTTCAGTTTATTACCCTGAAACCGCCCAAATCGATCATCAGTTGGTTTTGCGGTTTGTTTGTTTGTTTTCAAAATCTCTAGGTCGGCCGGTTTAAAATTTCCAAACGTTGTGAATGTTTTGATTTACGGTCTCATAAAACCGCACTGAACCGTAATATTCGAGTATACTTATTTTATATTACGTATATGTATACGCTACTTATCATTCATATTGTATATTATGCTTAAAATTAAAATGTAGCCAATATTAGTTTAATCAATGATTAAAAGTCTCTGGTTGTCACTTAGCGTATATATGTTGTGAAACATTCTGCCTGAATGGAGATCTGGTGTATTGAGTTTTTAGGAGATTCAGTATGCTCGTTTATCCTTATGCATTCATGTGTATATATTGATTCAATCTCTTACTTTAGTCGCATGAATTCGAAGCCTTTGAAATCAGAAACCAACTCTTGTATTTGTTTATTGGAAGCCATGTACTGACATGTTCTATGGCATACCTAAGAAAGAAAGAAAGAATCAATACCTATTGCCAGTTTTGGTTACAACAATAACTATTGCCAATTGGTTTGGCGACAACCCCTAATGTATAACCATTTTGAAAATGGGTCGCGATGGCCCATTTATATCAAAAAAAGAAATCCCATAATCCAAATGTTATCAGAATGAGATGCATTCGACACGATGTCGTCGATAAATGGATTTTTTTTTTTTTTGCATAACAATGGGTCATCCATCAATCATGATCCAAGAGACTCCAGAATCCAGATAGAAGTACATTTTACAAACAAACAAATTGAAAGAATAGGTTTACCTCCCAATTTCAATATTGTATAGTGAACAATTAAGAAAATTTGAAATCACAATTCACTCTCTTCTCTCCATCATGCTTCAATCTACAATGAATTCATCAAAGTGTACCTGGACATTATCTTCTTTTGAACAGTGTCTCACTCATTACCCTGAATGTTAACAATCTATGGAAACTTAACACAAAAATGCGGACCAGCTAGGAGTTAGCAGAAATACGATTAACCAAAGAAAATGAGAAACGGACGGTTTGATAACTTTACCTTTTAAAACCGAGTTTTTTTTGGCTCAGATTTAGTTACAAGCATCTACAAAACTGAATCACTGAACTGATCCGTTATTGTACGTTAAAGAAACCAAACGTAACAGAACCTCACCTCCAGATAACCTACCCATTTTCAACAAATCAACCATTTACCGGTATAAATTATTGACATTCATGCGTGTGCTTATGTAACTTCCCTTATCTAAATTTCAAATGTTACATAAACTGCAGTGTATACGCATCAGTTCTGATAGAAACAGAAGTGCTTTCTATTATCTTTTCATATATCTTGCAGGATAGGTCATGAGTCTAACTCTAAACAAGTCTACGGTTCATTGTTATCATGGTTGCAAGTTTATTTATGTTAATGACTTATGATAAAATTGATAATATAATGAATTTGTATCATTGTTACAACTATTTTTTTAATACTTGACTAATATACAAGAATTAACAAGAAGTACAATGTTGGGAAATTAGGCTCAAATATGTAATCATCTTTTGTCGAAATCTTTTACTTTTAGTCGAAATCTGCATTAAACTTGGGCAGTAAAGCTGCTCACTAAAATAAAAAGCCCAGTGTGCAGTTAGCCGAACCACTTTATAAACATTGAATGACAGCCGAAATGACGTGTTTTGAATGCGGTTTGTTAGACTTAAAATCTGATGTGATAAGAGTTGAAAGTGCTACTGCTATGCACATTATTTCATGGGTATTATAACACAAGCACCCTATGTGATTTCATGGTATACGTCCATATACCAGAGCAGAGGTATGCAAGAACTATATGGTCACATACTAGATGAAATGCCTTTGAATGACTACTGTGACAAGAGGACATGCACATAAACGAATACGCCTTTTAGGAATAGGGGGTGTACTTATAATAATCTTGTTTTATTTTTGAGACTACATATAAGACACCCTGGTGATGTAGAAATGTAACCAACAACTTTCCAATATAGAAATCATGTATAGAGTCATCAGTGAACACAAATCACACCATTTGATATCTAATCTCATTGCATCTAACAATTTCAGTAACAATGACAAATTGTATGCACATATATCTCATCCCACATATATTGGCTGGTGTTTATTAATAATAATATTACCTGAATTACTTTTTGGACCCTTTCTTTTTAATTTTATTAGGAGCTACAGCCACATCATCATCGGACTCCTCCTCATCAGACTCAGTATCCTCATCATCATCATCATCATCATCATCGATATCCGATGAAGGCGAAGGATCGAGGCGAGCAGCGTTACAGCCCAATTAATAATCTTCTGAACCTCATCTTCTTCATCAACATGAATATTCGTGTCATCAGTTGTGGAATTCGAACTAGAAGTTGCGTTAGGATCTTTGAGAGCAGCAAATCGAGCAAACAGATTGTCTACATCTTCTTCATTATGATTAAGAGCAGCAGGGGTAACGTCAGTTTTAGGTTTAGGTTTAGGTTTGGATCTGAGAGCTTGAAATCGACGGTCGAGATCTGGGTGTATTGAGTTGGAGTGAGAGGATTCAGGGATGAAAAGGGGTTTGGATTTAGAGGTGGTGTGAGAGTTGACGGTTAGCTTGAGGAGAAGGTCGTCTTGTGTTAGTTTAAGTAGCTCTTCGACTTCATCAATGGCGTCTGCTTGTTTCTTTTTTCCGCTCTTCCTCATCGGGGATCTTTTTGCTCCTTTCTCACGGCTTCAATCTATCTATATAATAATTGAGGTTAACTTGGGTTGAATGGAGCCCTTAGAGAGTGTTTGAGGTATCCATATTGTATATGGAGCTCCAACTAACTCACTATAAATACTCTTTTCTATATTTTATAGATAGATTCGTCAGTCATCACCTTCTATTGAATCTAACTACAGAAACCCTAGCATTCCATCTCTTCTGCAAACAACCAAGATCCCTACCTTCTTGTGTTTCAATTCTACCTATCTAAATCAGGTTACAGGGTCCACCTTAATAAAACCCTGATTAAAAGAAACGGATCTTATTTAGGTTACATCCATCTCCATCTCTACATAAGCCCTAATTTTTCAATCCCTACTTCGCTACATCAATCGGCTGCCGATTTTGTGTAGTATACAATCAATCGAATCTTGCTCTTTGTAAACCCTATTCCAAATCTGAACCTGCTGTCGATTTCGTCTTCGAACAAGGAATTTCCAGGTACCACGATCTAATGATGTTAAAGGTTCGTTTTATTTACTATTTACATCTTCACTCATATCTTTCTACCTAATCTTGTAAGTCACATTTCATCGCAATGATCTAGGGTTCTTATTCTCTTCGATATTGTTGATTTAGTTTTTTTTAATCATTTAGTTATTATATCAGGTAGTTATTTCTTATGCAAACTTGACTTTTGTTTCATATTTTGATTTTTGATTAGTGTTCGATGGCTTTGGATTTGATTTCTTATAAAATTTGATCTTCATTCCATTACAATCAAAGGTAATCATCTTTAGTTCTGTATTTTCATGGTGGTATATGATGGTGGTATATGTTGCGAATGGGTCGAGGTATAATTAAAACTTACTAGTGAGGTGATAATTAAAACTAAATTATGGATATTATGCATTAAGACTAAATAGGTGGTCATTGTTCGACCTATATTAGCACATTAATGGATGTCAAATTTAAATGCTACTGGTCGTATTTGGAATTATTCGCTTTTTGGGCTGTTATGAAATTGAAATAACTTTTGGATTGCTTTTGTTCGCATTTGATTGGGAAAGCTGTTACTCAACTATTTCAATATGATTCTTTTTGATAATTTGGTTGTGACATGGTTTTTTATATGCTATTTGGGCATTTCTTAACCATCTTTTGGATTGTGTTTGTTCACATTTGAGTGGGAAACTTGTTGTTCAACTGTTACAATATGATTTTTGTTTTTAAGGGGAGTACTGCAGTTAGGTGACTGAACAACAAAGCCAAAAAGAGCTCAATCTAGCAATGAAATGCTTCGACAGCCGAATTGTAACCAAGCAAGTTTTCATATCTCTCATTCCTTTATTTAGCTATGTTTTGGTTTTGGTTATAACCTTTATTATGTGATGAACGTTACCCGACTCGAACCATCAAACCGACCCGATTTTTTTTATAATCCGTCATATGAAGTTAGAGTATTTAAAAAAGGAACCCAGCAAAAAAAATTCCTGGATCCGCCACTGATGAGGGTGCTTTATAATCTTTCAATATTCACTAAAATGCAAACAATATGTTAATATGTTTATTAACAAAAGTATAGAAACATGTTTTGCTGGTGTGCCAAAGACTGTCATAGCTAGGTGTCTGACTTCAGAGTTTAATTATCCACATGGTTATAATGGCAGTGTGTTCAAAATTCAATTCATTTTTCTTTAGTTTTGGTTATTTTATAATATAAAGTTACACAAGTCAAATTGATGAATAATGAATATTTGGGTTACGATCTATAGTTTTTAATAAATGGATGAATAAATATTTAATTACCAACTATTTTAACATGAACACAATCGGTGTCGTTGTGTGGTGTTTAAGTTGTTTGTTATCTCCGCTTTATACCAGTACCCTCATTCTTTTTTACAATTTACGATTTCGATAAACCGATATCTTACCAAACCGGCTGCAGTAAAATTTTGCATTTCAGTAATAGTCGGTAACTTTAATGGAATTTTTAGGGAATTTCCTAAACTTATTCACTTGAAGTTGGATTCTTAGTTCTTTTGATGTATAAGATCCAAATAATCAAATGACAGATCTCAAGTTTATGTATATGTAAACTACTTAACTAAGTTGTTATTTTCGGATGGGTTATACTTCTATTGCATATGGTTAACAATGACTCGATTTATATTTAACATTTAAAATTTGGATGAAAGGCACAGAAAAACATTGAAGTTAAGGAAAAGAGATGGCGATGAAGTGTGGAGGAATTCTAATCGCAAGAAAGCAATGAAAGAGGAGTCAGTGGAGAGTAGCAACTGCAAGGTATCATGTAAGCTTTTATTTCTAGGATTTTCTTTTGTGTTTTGATTAAATTAGGTGTGGTGCCAACGGAACGTGTTAGTTATAGAGATACATGAACTTCAAAATATTCGTTAACTATACTTTTTTGAAGAGGCTGAACCTATCTGGTAACAATTATGTTACGGTAAGTCTATGTTTTTGTTGGGGTGATGTCCAGTAGTTGTTATATTTAATTGTGAGTTGTGTCGGTTAGTTAGTTCACAACCTAGATGTAGTTTCTCTTTGTCTCGCTTGTATCATATAGGACCAGATCCAATACCCGGTTGTAGAACCAACGCTAGACCTGTTAATATATATTTTCTTTTTATAAAGACGATAAGAAAATGGGTACATGTGACATGTTTTCTTTTGAAGTAAATTTATCTTCTTACAATACAAATTACAAACTAACGGTTAGAGTACATCCTTTTGTTTTGTTTTCCATAAACAACTGACGACATATCCGCAAAAAAAGAGAGAGAGAGAGAGCTAAAAGTCCAAATTCTATGAAATCATAAACTTAACTATTCTCTTTCTAAGACGAAATTTGTTTACATAATAATAATGGGAACAAACCCTTTTGGTTAGCACCTACAAAGGGCCTTATGATGTAACACTTTTTTTTGGTGTTGTGTGTGCAAAAGCCCAGTTACTCTAATGTTATGCTCTGTGTTTTTTTTATATATTTTGGTTAAAGCAAGTTTCTTCAATAGGTTGTATTAGCACATATAATGGTACTCTATCCGTTGCAATGCACGACTGCGTTTTGAGTTGCTGAAGAAACTGGAATATATAATAATCGTTTTTACTTTTTAGCAGTCTTTGTATAAGCTGATTGTTCAAATTCTTGATTGATTAATACTTTGCGGGTTGAAGGAAAATTTTGGAGAGGCTACCAGGAGAGATGATGTAAAAGCTATAGTATTGACAGGTAAACTTTTATTTCCATTGCCACGTTCATGTTCAATAATTCATAGATTAATCTTTGTAGATATAATTGTACCTTTTTTATATCAACACCATAGTTAATAATACCTATTAAATAACAAAATTTTACACTTGGGTTGTTTTTTACCCGTCCAACCCATTCTAAAGGTATTTTATGTAACTATAATCACTGTTAAATAGAAATTTTAGCTCTAATACATTATATATTTTCAATTAAAAATTGTACGATTCTTTGATCATTTGATCAAGGGTATTGAAATGTGTCACAAGTATAAAGATTTCATAGTTTATTATATATTTTTGTGGGATATGCATTAAACTCCCTGACATGATGCTCTTGTGACTGTTTGAGGATCTGGAAACCAAATGTCTAGCAACATGTTCTATCTTGGTTTAAAAAAGCGCGCCCAGGCGCGCTTTAAGCGTTTGAGGCGCGAGGCTCCAAGAAAAACGTTTTTTTTTTTGCCAAAAAGCGTTGAACTACACGAGGCGCCGCCCTCGAGCGCTTGAGGCGCGCGCTACATTGGCGCTACAGTAGCGCCTCAGCCCAAAAACCCTTTTAAACTGCTTTATTTGGCATGCTACAGTAGTGCCTCGTCGTTTTTATGTTTTGAATATGCTTTTTAAGTGTTCAAGGGTGTTTTATAATCATGTTTTTGTACTTATTATTGATTAACATGTAGAAAATGTCATATTGACATATATAAATATTTTTTTATAATTTTTTTAATACTATACATGAAGCTTTCGCCTCGCGCTTTAAGCCCCGCACTTCGGATTTTGGACCCAAAATGCCTCGGAGCGCCTCGCGATTTTTTAAACCAAGCGTTCTATCAAAAGATATATAGTTAAAATGTTACATGTTGAGTATTTTGATAACCCTCAATATATGTTTAAAGTTTTGCCATTGTGCATCTGCTATATTGCTCACGGTATGATTGTATGGAAGTATATATTGTCTCATCTGGTTGGATCAGTGGCAGGTTAGGAATGGGTCAAATGGGTCCAGGTAAAAATGGACCTGAAAACACTTTTTGTGTCTTTTTACAAGTAGTTAAGTGTGTTTAATAAAGATTGTAATTATAACATAATTTTAAAAAAATATGAATGGTGGGACAAGTAGATCATTTGCTAAGTAGTTGTCTTAAGTGTTTTTGCATGCTGGCGGTTTAACTTACTATATAAAGCTTCCTTTTATATAATTTCTAAGTGTTTTAACATTGTATTATATCTCCAACGGGTCAAATAGGTTAAGCAAAAAGGATATGGGTGAAGCGGGTTGAAACTTAAAAGGCATTTGAACTGTATTAATCCGTGTACAAGACTCCTTGGTTATCAGGTGCACCTTTATGTTAATCATATTTTTAAAAAATAGTTTTTGTAATCATATTCGTCATAAAGTGTGTGGGGTTCGTCACATTGGGAACTTGAGCGCCGCCGGGCAGAATTTTGGAGCACTGCTGATTCTTGAAAACCCATGATTAGTGGCGGATCTAGACCAAGATTTCAAGGGTAACGCTACATCATTTTCACGGGTAACGTAATACAAAACACGTAAAAAAAATACACTAAAAATACACTACGCCAAAAAGTTGAGGGGTTACGGACGTTACCCCTGCTCTCTCTCTAGATCCGCCCCTGCCCATGATACAAATGTCAACCTACATAAGTTCTCGACTACTAATTGCTACAACTATAATGAACTAAAGTGAGTAAAACTCTCTTGATTCCATGATGATAATTGCTAGGACTATCTATACATGAAGAGGTCATTAGACAAAAAACTACAGTTTGACTTTTAAGTAAGAAAGACTATTCTTAATCTCAAAATTGAAACAACTAAATTCCATCAAGATATTTTTCAGCATATAAAAAAGTTTAACCAGAGATTTGGTATGTTATCATCCTTTTCGGCTCAAAACCTGCTTTTTCAAGACCACCATTTAATTGGTAAGTGAATATATGGAGAACACTATGTAGACAAACTGAACATATATTTTACATTATTTTGTTTGATTTAACAGATGTCTACGCATATACAAGCAAAGTTTTAAAAAATGGGTAAGGCGCGTCTCAGTTCGCCTCTAGGCTGATGAAGATTACGCCTCATGAGGTGTAAGGGAAAAACACCTCTTGGCTCTATCTTAGTTTTAATGCATATATATATTACAAAGATATAAACACAAGTTGTTTTTAAGATCCCATGTTTTGACTAATGAAGATAACATAAGAAAAGTTGAGGATATTGAGGATGTGTTAACATCTAATGTGACATCAGCCTTATGAGAGTGAAACTATAAGACATCATTAAAAATAATTATTATCTCCTTAAATAAATCTCCATGGATATCAACTTTAATGTTATTGTTACCTCTCTAAATTATCCCAATTTGGTACTCATCAGAAACCAGTGCTATTGCAGGCTTGATTAGTTGTTGCGGAGGTTGTTGCTTCATCTTCTGATTGAAGAGGAAGAATGGAAAAGACTTTTTTTTTGCACATTATTACTTTGAGTTTACTAATTTGAATAAAATGACAGTAAGCAATCTTACAAAATTGACCTTTCAATTTTATCCAATGTGTATGATAACCACATAAAATTGCAATCAATTTACATTTGGAATGATAGCGTAATATATATATATATATATATATATATATATATATATATATAATAAATGAATAACCTCGGTCGAATGGAGGCCTTAGAGAGGGCCTGTAGGATCCAACTAGCTATATGGAGCTCCGACTTTGTATCTATAAAAACCGTTTTGTTTTTGGTTTTTTTTCATTCTTTCTTCAATCATAAATCTTCCTAAACAATCTTCATTCTTCATTTTCTTTCTAACAAATCTTTCAATCTTCCTTCTTCTTCTTGCATCATTTGTTGATTCTCCACAACCAACTCGAGATAATCTTGCATCATTTTGACTCATTTTCTATTGTTAACATTATTAAGAAGAATCAACAAATCTTTCAAGCTTCCTTCTTCATCTTGCGTCATTTGTTGATTCTCCACAACTGATTCAAGGTAATCATCGATCCTACTCTTCTAATGTTGAATCCTAATATTATTTTGACTCATTTTTTTTCTTAACATTATTAGAAGAAATCAAACGGATTTATTGAGTTTTTTTCATTTGAATGTTTCGCTCATTTGTTATTCATTCATTTTGTCTAAATTGGTCCGTATTTTCATGACTCTATCGATTTTGTTCATTCATGCTATGACAAATGCTCTTTACAGAGAGGATCTTGCTGATATCTCATTTCTAGAATAGAGCACTAACTACACCTACAGTTTTAAAGGTAATCTCGATGTCTTATAGTTATTTTGAGACTCATTGTCATATAGCGTTACTGTAATCTCGGTGGCTACCTAGAGTTTAAGGTTGGTTCAACAAAGCCACTTTCGCATTTTAAGGAGAAAAAGTATTATGTCCTTATGCTTATATACATAGTAATTGTTGAATTTTGTGTCATTAGAAAAATATATAAAGCTAAAAGTCAATGTCGACGATTGAAATTTGTTAAGGTACAATATGTTTACATATATACGAATCGTTTTTATCATAATTTTCGTATTAAACATAGAATTGAATCAATATATATGACGATTGAATATATATGACGATTCAATTTCGTATTTCGTAGACGATTATGTTTAATCTATTTTTTACGAAATTATGTATATGTATTATTTATTTATTTTAATTAAAATTGACTGAATTTAATATTACTTATTGTGATTTTTTAATCTCATTAATTTATATTACCATTAATACGAAATTCGGTTTTACCATATAGCTCTATTTTTTGTTATGAATGGTTGATTATGAATCAATTTAATCCGTAATTTAGGCTTCCATAACTTATTGACCGAATTTATGTTTAATACGCAATTTATGTTTATTCTTTTTTTACAAAATTATGTATATGTTTTATTTATTGTCATTAATAAACAATTGACCGAATTTAATGTTATTTATTACGATTTTTTTATCTCATTAATTTATATTACTATTAATACGAAATTCGGTTTACCATAATAGCTATCATTTATTTTTTTGTATGAATGATTGATTATGAATCATTCTGACCCGTAATTTAGGCTTGCCATTATTTATTGACCGAATTATGTTAATACGCAATTATGTTTAATCTATTTTTACGAATATATATGTATTATTTATTTTCATTAATAATAATTGCCAAATTTAATATTATGTATTACGATTTTTTAATCTCATTAATTTATATTACTATTAATACGAAATTCGGGTTTACCATAATAGCTATCATTTTTTTTGTATGAATGATTGATTATGAATCAATCTGACCGTAATTAGGCTTGCCATTATTTATTGACCGAATTATGTTTTACACGAAATTATGTTTAACCTATTTTTACGAAACTATGTATATGTATTTTTATTGTCATTAATAGTAATTGACCGAATTTAATGTTATTTATTATGATTTTTTTAATATCATTAATTTATATTATTATTAATACGAAATTCG